>JASVER010000021.1:8434985-8556417 GCA_030449065.1 Oceanodroma leucorhoa
ATTGGAACAGGCTGCCCAGGGAAGTGGTGGAGTCACCATCCCTGGAGGCGTTCAAAAACCGTGTAGATGTGGCACTTTGGGACATGGTTTAGTGGGCATGGTGGTGTTGGTGATCTTAGATGATCTTAGATGTCTTTTCCAACCTTAATGATTCTATGATTTTATGATTCTATAAGAAAAAGAGGTCTGCTTGTATCTCACTGCTCAAGGGAGGACTTCATCTGAGTGGGAAGAACTGACTTACCTCTCTGCAGGAGCCACCTTAAGGACGCAACCCGCAGATGGGACTCGATTTGGAGCTGTAAGGATGGGCAAGGATAAAAGAAAGTCATACTTTGCTTTGRGTATGTCCAAAGTATAGAAGACAAGGCCTCTTTCCTGGTTCCCTGCAAAGGGAGAGGAGGGAGGGTCTCACTGGTGCCCTGTTCCCCTAGGGAGTATCTGAGTTAAAAGGTCTCCACTCAGGACTAGCACTAGGCTTGCTGGGACAGGACAGGTCAGGATACTACTGTGGGCAGGTCCCAGCAGCTGTTCACCGTCCTTTCCCTGACAAGGGGATCCATCACCTTAATTTTGTCAACACAATCCAGTAGACGTGCCCTGGAAATAAGGTCAGGCTTTTGGGAGGAAGAGGTGGGAGACCCACTTAACCTTTGTGCAGATGCATCCCTTAGAGCATGTCTTGCTGCAGCAAAAGACATGACTACTTTGGGAAAGCACTTATTTGTCATCTGGTAAAGGGAAAATCCTCAGGGTTTCTTATAGACTCTCGTATTTCCAGCAATACAGATAGGATGCTAAGAGGCTGCTCAGAAGCATGCACACKGAGCATGAACAACAGAGGCAGAAGGACAGTAGAGACGATGTTGGTATCGAGCTGTGGAGCTCAAGTGAGGGAAAGCAAGGCTGCTGCCCTAAGTGACTGGGGTATGGGCTTCACAGCTGATGATGGAGGCATTGTTCAGTGAAGCCATGGCAGATGCACCAACTTCTGTCTCAGCGTAAGGATTCTGGGGTGGGATTATCTCGTTGAAAGTTTTAAGAGTGTCTCCTGCGCAGCTGAGTGACGTGAGTTTCGTCCAGACATCAGGAAAGGAATTCTGGGGACAGCTTTTATCATTACAGGTGAGTGGGTTTTCACCTTTCCCTAGGCAACTTGGCATTTGGAAAAAACTAGAGACTGGAGTGACAGACCATCCATTTTCTAACATCCGGTCTCACCCTGAGCGTACATTTTTCCAGGATGAAAATACAGATGAACACATGTTCTGCATTAGGCATCCCATTGTGCTGGCRTTGTGCTAAAAATTGAGACGTACTTAGAGGATGGAGGGATGAATACAAAGACACTGCTGAGATTTCTGAGAATTATATTTGAGACCACTATCTCCAGGCTGTGGGATTTTGGTTTTTCAGTGGGTTACTCTCTTATCAGAGCAACTCCAAGCCACACATCTCTTTTGATTGCACTTCTCAAGGACATTTTATTGCTGTCTGTGGAGTCAGCATGGATCTCACACTCAACCAAGGACTGCCAGTGCAAGGATGTGCCCTCTAGGTCTTGCTCAGAATTGTGACAAGAGAGAGCATCTTGGATAAGAACCAGGTTTTCTAATGAGTCAGAAACGTGCTGGCAGCCATGGAGGTGAGACATATGGTCCYCCTTTCCTCCTTGTCTTCCCCAGTGTCGATTGGCTTCCCTGCATATTACGAAAGACTCCTTGCAATTACAAGGTCAGATATGGAAATCTTATCAGCCTCCCTTCCYCTCCTAACACCACTTTTTTGTTCAAGGCACTCTGTGCTTAAAAGTCCAGGGAAGGGCAGATATAATTCTCAGCGACATTTATTTTGGCATGGAGTTACTCAGTAGTACTGCTGCTGGAACAGTGCAATGGGTGAGAAAGCAATAGCCMGGCAGGAGATTATTAGTTGATTTCAGCTGTGTAGGTGTGAGGTATCACTTTGCTTCCAACAGACATCAGGCCCTGGAGACTGGAAAGACAAGTTTAGAAATGTTGCTTCATTGCTGCTGACTACTCAACTGATCGTTTAGTTTTAYAGGGTAAGCTGATCTGTCAATATGTTGAAACAATCTAAAAAAACTTGCTGAAAAGAGTCGTGAACAACATGAGACTGTAAAGCAATGAGACATTTTTGAGCATCCTCTTCTGAGATGGTTTGACATTTTTAGTAAGGAAACTGGCTTCTGATCGGACACAACGTGGGTGAAAGCTACTGTAGGGATGAGATAATACATTGCACAGCTTGTCAAAATGCCTGTTGATGCCTGCATTGAGCCAGGATGGGGGGAGCATGGGGTTTAGTGTTTGGCTGGGCTTGTTTGCAAACACCTACTTGTGCACTCTGTAATGCAATGAGAAAGAGTTGAAGGAATTTTTGGGGGCTGAGAATCCACTGAGCAGCTTCRTGTCTTTCAAACAGAATGGTGGGAAATTACTCAGAGGGACACAGCGGCGCCTGTGTGCTCATTCTTGGGAAAGCTGCAGATAACTGATTTACGAGTGTGTTTTGACATTGCAAGCTCCTTGGAGAGCTCCTCAGGAGACCTTAGAGGACGTGAAGAAGGAAGTAGTTCACTAGAAAGGGGAAAAGCTGGAGCCAGCTTGACCTGCAGACTGTCTTAGGTTAAGAGGAGGGCTTGCAAATACAGTGAGAGATGCCAGGGTTCAGGGGTCCTGGAGCAGGGACAGTCAGCAGAGACATTGCAAACATGCTGGAAGTAGATCAGGGATAGCACACTGAGCTAGGGGAGAGACCGGCTGTCCCTCCCCGTAACCAGCAGTAGCAGTTTCTAAACTGCACAGCAAATTTCCCAACATTGGTGCGTGAGTAACGATCCTCCCTCCGGAGGGCAGCAGATGGCTCATGAGGCTATTTGGTCTGCAGAGAGAAGGACTGTCCCGGGAGTTGTGGAATTTTCTCTTTGGTGCTTTCTTAGTGATCTGGACCCTCGGGTCCCTTCAAGAGCTTTTCAAGGTGTTTTGAGGAGATGCCAACTGGGATTATCCTTAAGGAAGCCTTCCAGCTGTCTTCTTGGACAGGCTAAAAGGGGAGATGTGGAATGGGTCAGGAACAGGAAGACCAATGCTCGCTTGAACTAGTTTGAAAAACTGACTTCCATGTCCACAAGCAAATGGGGAGAGAACAGAAGACTCCAGTCCCCACCAGTCCAATGCAGCTGATGGCCCCYTGAGCGCAGATCCCAGTGAGTTAAATTCTGCAAATCCTGCAAGGATTTCAATCTCAGTGCTAGAATGGGAATGGCTTCTCAAAGCTTTCATGGTGTGAACCTACCCTAGGTAGGATGGATCTTTTCCCAGCTTTGCACTTCCTAGCTTCTTACAGCAGGCTACTGTCTCCCGRGAGCCATAAGTGGAGGATCAAGAGGAGACAAGCTGTAGCATTCTGGGATGAAACCAGGCTGACCGTGGAATSCATGATTGTCTTGATTTGCTCTGGGGCCTTCAGGGGGGCAATAAACAGCTCCTGGATAGCAAGGAGTCAAGAGTGTGACAAATCAAGCTTGGGAAAGGGGTGTTTATAGAGAATGTCCTGTTGTCACTGAAGCACTTCTGATGGGACAGAGGAGTGCAGAGGAATGGCTGCAACAAATCTATAATTTGTGTTTAGCATTTTGCAGTTTTCACTTGGTGCTTAGCAGTTTAATGCATTCAATTTTGTCCTTTAACCTTGATTCCTTTTAGAGACTCAMCAGATCAATTTATGTTCCATTCTGATGTTTTAGTACTTGTTCCAGACAGCTAAATAGGTGATGTATCAATTTGTCATCTGTATAAACCAGAGAGGAGCCAGTAAGCCTTTCCTTCTTAAACTCATGTTGTCTCTTAGTAACTAAGCAACATGAAAAACTCAGTCCTTAGYCTTAATGGGTAACTTTCACACTTCCCTGATTTCTATGTGCTTTTCTTGGGATTGGCTCCTGGACATCTTTGAGGAAGCTGAGTGTAAATATGTGTGAACATTCCWGCAAGGGGAATCTTGACCCATCCTTCCCTTGCAGTTTCCAGGAAACATCCATGTTCTTGCTGTGGCTTCACAGTCAGGCTAATTGGTGCCCCAACCGAGGCTGGTCAAAGGACTAAACGACAGCACAATTCCTCCATAATCTCCTTGCATGGTCTTTGTTTTCAATACTGTTCCCATTCATATGGAAAGATAATGAATAGTTACACAATGTATTTTTGTACATCAGAACAAGGTGTTAGAACAGGCAGTTTTTTCCGCRCTGTGTTGGAGCTAGTTGCAATCTACTCCAACGTTACTTTACCCCAGAAATGCACTCACAGCTTGGGCAGCGATGGACCACTCTGAGCAGGGAGTGAGTTTGCTGATTTTGTCAAGCTCCAGTTAGAGTCACTTGTTGAAACCAAAATGTTTCTGCTGGGATTGCGGGGGGCTTGCCCTGCAAACTGTAGGGCTATTTGATCTCACGACTGGTGTGCATGTGAGCRCCTTGAGTTACACTTAGGCAATACTTCCACAAAGCTAATTCTGTGCTCCTGGTTCCTCCTCTACAGGGAAAATGTCAGGGAAAATGCAAACATCAAAYGTTTTGATGCTGCTGGTGTCAGAAGGTGCAATATTACCTCTACTCTGTAGATCTCCCTGTACTGGATGTTGGTGACAAATAGCTTATTTCAGCCGTGTCGGCTCTGGCTTCATCAGCTACTGGAGAAACAGCTCCTTCAGTTGTGTTGAATGGGATTATATTGTCAAAGCTGTTTATCTCTTATTTTTAAAAAGCAAGTCAGGGAACAGTCTCAGAGGATGGGGGTGGGGAGTGCTTATATTGTGRGTTTACTTTTCTCTCTGAAACACAAATTTAGGCCAGGGTCTATTGCAGAGCACAGGAACGTAGATCCAAGAATAGACCCTGACAAGACCATTCCCCTGTTCCTCTGTCCATAGATGGCTAGCAGACAGAAAGGTTGTTAAATGCTGGAGTTAGGGAGATTTCTCTCGCTTTGATTCAGCTAACAATTTCATATTAAATTCAGATTGGCAATTTGAACATGGATCAAAGCATTATGACAGCTGCCAGCCTTTGATATAAACTTTTCATTGGAAAAAGTGGTAGGAGAAGAACAGTTTATATATTAGTGGGTAATGGATTTTAAATTGCACATACTGTCACACCTAAAAAGGTTGGCATTTTTGCTGAGAACTCCTGCTCTCTTTCTTTAGACCACAGTATGTTGATGCTCCAGGGAAAATGGGTTTTCAGGACCAGTTTCCTGGCTGCACTGAAGCCCTGTTGAAATGAAAATATTTAACAAGACCTTGAACTGACAAAAAGAAGCCTTCAAAACTAATTTCCCCCCTTTACTGTACCTGAAGTCAGCAAAGCATTTCAATACAAGCAAACTGCTGCTACTTACAGTTTTCTGGCATGCATTACTTGTGTGTTACAGCTATGCAGTTTTAGATGAGGCCGTGTTGTAGTGGTGGTTGCTGCTGTTATTGCAGATTTKCTCTCAATAAGTGTCTTGGATCCTCAACTGTGTGTGGAGAAGGTCTCATGCAGGCTGTGCACAACCACATCAAAAAKACAGATCAGGCATGATTTATCTGACAACCTCAGCTAGATGCCTRAAGCTGGACCAGTCCCCCTCAGCTCCCTTTATTGCCAACAGAGAGAAACAGACACTTACAGAGGCCTAAAAATATCTTTCAAATGCCTCTTTTAAGATAAGTCATGCTCTGGATTCTTGACAATGTTAACTAGCTCTCTGTTGACCACAGAAGGAGCACAGGGCAATTAACTAAAAGAGACTTTTCTACCCAAGGTAAGTGCCATGAKCTGGATGCTGTGGATGCTCGTGCAGTATTTCATTGCCAAAGGTAGCTTGTGTCCAGAGTGGTAGAAATGACTGACTTTTGACAGAAGCAGGTTTTCCAGTTAAACCATTCAAGCMACACTTGATCATAAAAAAAGCCTTGTTGCTAGTGATTCACTCAGCTATAGCTGTCACACGTGCTGTTGCAGAGCAGGCGGAGCATAGCTCTCTGTTGGCTGGGATTACAGGGTTGAACGTGGCGATCCAGCAGCAAGGTTCAACTGATGGATGGTAACCTTGTGCTCTTAYCCTTAACCCACCTGACCTGCAAGTGAAAACCTGTGTTTGACCAGACTAACACTTCGTGGGAAAGAGAGGTGAGGCCAGCAGTGACAGCTCTGCTGATTTGTGAGTGACCAGAATGTAAGAAAGCTGTGATCCCATCCTCTGCTCACCATGGTCTGTCTTGTCTTCAGGACTTATCTCAGTGGATTTTGGTTGGGTTTTTTTTCTCCTTTTTTTTTCTTTTTTTCTGGTTTGCTCCCAATTAGTACTGTCATGTTTTCTCCAGRTAATGAGCATTTTAGTGTCACTTTGCCTCTCCTATGTCCTTCTCACACAGACAAGTAATTTCTCTTAGGGACAGCAGGGACTGGTAAGTGAAGTAGTTGCAGTGTAGCAGACACTCCTAAGTTGCTAAACCACAGTTTTAAATTGCATGGGCAAAAATACAGTGGCGTGAGTGGGGAAAAAAGTGACTCTGTAGAGGATCAGCATTGCTCGAAYGTGTATTTCAGTGTTTCCAGACCAAATGTTCTCCATCTTCAGGGAATGCAGTTCTTTTCTAACCAGRGTGGTCATGGTGTTCATGATGTATGCAGCATCTCTGGTGCTGGAGAAGGATCCTTTCAGCTAGGATGGGGTGGATCCGGTCATAGCCAAAGTAGTTCTAGCACCCCGGATWGGATCGCTGGCATCTCCTGGGCCCAAAGGGTTTCAAAGGGGTATTGCAGCAGCTGTGCACAATGTCTTGAGCAGGGTCTCTGTTGCACACATTTCTGCAGGACCAGCTCAGCATGACATCTCCTAGGACTGGCCTCTCATGCAGGGTGCCTGCATGGTGCATGCACATTGACCAGCCTCTCTGCCATGGTGCCATGATGGTGAGGTCAGTCTCACAACCACGTGTGAGGAGGGGGCTTCCCTTGCCTTGGTGCAGGGAGGTCATCTGAAGTGGGCCTGGGCCATTCGTCCTGCGGAGGGAATCCCTGAGGTTACAAGAGGGAAAATTCCATCTGTCCTGAGGCAACGTGGCTTGTGGTGCTGCTTGTTTGCAGCTGTGCAGGTGAGAAGGGAGTCATCTGAATGCAGATGTTCCTGTTCTACTAAGTCAAACCRTGAGCCGTAACACTGCTCTCCATTGCCTAGGTTAGCAAAGGAAGGAGTAGCTCTGATTAGGGTTTGGGAGACATGGCTTCAGTTTGTTTCCTTGTCACAGAGTTCCCACGTAATTTGGAGTAAGCGACTGTGATATTCAAAGGCACTGAGGTGCCTAATCCAGACAGAAGTAGGTACCTGAAATGCTCTGAGCCCTTCTGTGTCTCCATTTCATCTACAACACTTASAAAACGGCACAACTCTGTTTCCTGGAAGAAACATGTTAAAGGTGGTGAGGTGCTTGGGGACAATGCCAATTCATGATCTTAATAGATCTTGGCTCTATGGGGCTAACAGAAAAAGAAAAATGCCATGTGGAGGAGACTAAGAAGACAGTATACTACACAGACACAGGAGTCTTGATTCCGTTGCCCAGACATAGCATCTTCTGCTATTGGAGRTGCCCTAGGGTATCCCACCTAGGGTATACCAGCTGGCTGTTACCTGTCATACCTCCTAGCTCCATGTGGAGGTCTCCAGTACCCTGGGGTATTTCAAAGGGCAATGGGTCCCCAGTTCCAGGTACATGAATTAAACTCAGGATAAGACACTGTGATCTACAATATAGATGTCTCCGTGCCTCTTTTACAGTCAGTGGAGATGGAAACAGTGCATAGGATTGGATCTAGGCTGCAACTCATTGTAAAGCAGATGTCTAAAACAGAGCAGATCACATGTGTCTACAAGCATCTATTTCTGTTCAGAGCACTCCCAGGTAACCCCTTCTGCTGTGCGCAGGACAGTGTCTGCTGTGAGCCCTTGTGCAGAAGAATCCTTCACAAAGWGATTATTCATACAAGCACCTCAGTCCTGCTGGGATTCAGGTACCAAGCCTACACTTGGATTTCTTGGATCTGGGTATTTTACCAAGTAGCTGAAGAGGCTGTGAGACCTCAAGCTGATAAAAACTTCTGAACTATTCATTAAGAAGGTTGTCATCTCAGATCTCTCCACAGAGATTAATTCCCTCCAGCGAAACAGCAGTGATCTCTGTATCCTGGGATGAGGTAGGACATACGTCTCAAATCTCAATGTACTTTCTCTTCCATGACCTCTGTTCCAGTGGAAGTCAATCTGAGATTAATCTGTCCAAGACATGAACTATTGGGAAATTTTATTTCTGCATTTTTTAATATTTTTTTAAACAGCCTTGAGCACAGTCTATTTATAGGCAGAATAGTACCTTAAACACACAGTACAGTCTTTAGTGGTGTTATTCAACAATAAATAACCATTAATCAGAGATGAAATACAAGGTCACCTCTTTGTTCTGATTAATTTTTCTTCTTTAATTTGGCTTCACTCCACACGCTGTTGCTTCTTTCTTGGAAGAAAAAAAAAAATCTGTTTGAGTTGCTGTGGTGCTCACTTGTGCTATGCTTTGTCTCTCCAAGTCCAGAAGAAGGTATTGGGTAGAGAGGAACTTCTGCAGTGGGACCATTTTGTGTTTAGTTTCAACAGTATTGCTGCAATGTTCAGAGCAGGATTACATGAGGGTAGTATTGCGTGACTTGTACACCTCGACCAGGCTTTACCCTGGCGAAGATAGTACCACCATCTCCACAGCTTCCCTGTACCCATACACAAGTGTATGCACGCACAGGTTGCCAACTAGTCAGGCCACCAGGAAAATTTGCATTTTCTTATGGCAGACTCKCTCTCTGTCCATCCATTATAGAGGATGCTTATGTGCACTGTTTCTTTGGTGCCTCAAATAGATGGATACAWAGACATGTAGATAGGGAGGAAGCACCTCATCAAAAGAGTACAATATTGCTTTGTATTACTGAAGCATGGGGTTGAAGTACAGAAAAAGGGCAGAGTGAGCATTATTTTTGCTAGATCTTATTCTGGTCCCATATATTCTTTAAATTAGAGCTAATTCCACAAGCAAATTCACCTGTGATTCACACCAGTATGATCTGGAAATAATCCTATGGGCGTTCAGGATATGTTTTGGGTGTACACTGATATAAATCAGAGCAGGATGATTCATTGGGATTATAATGGAGTAAAACTGTGTAAGAAAAGAGTAGAACATGAGAGTGACATTTGCCTCTAATGGGGACTTACAGCTCCCATTATAGTCCGTGAGATCTACTTCACCCTGTGAATGGTACCAAGAACTGTTCAAATGGAAAGGCTTCATTCGCTTACCAGCACGTAGGCATCCCCTGCCATTTAAGACCTCCTAAGATATTCCTTGTGGCCTCTGGCTGCTTCCCCTGAAAGKCCACATACAAGTCCTGTGTCATACYGGTCAGCCAGGAGTACATCTCTGACGCTCTGGGGTATCTCTTATGGCAGAAGACACACGTATTTTGGCAAGAAGAGACAGAGGGAACTGTGTATTTACAGGAAAGAACGGCACTCAAGCTGACAGCTTTTGTAAAAATGAGATGAAAAAGAGACAGTAAATAATGAGGTTTTTGAGTATCTGGGATTTTATTTTTTTTTTTTAGTTAGAGGTTGTTTTACCGCTACTCTTTCCTTTGAGGATAGATTTTTTAATTTTTTTTTTTCTGTGTACTTTTGTCTGTGTAAAATTTCGGTAATACAGTTGGTAGCATAAAAGAAATATTTCAATGTTCAACTTTGCAAAATAAATTTGTAGTGACAGTCTGATTCAGGAGATGTTTTCCTCTAGAAGGATAATGATATCATCAGCAGTTTTCTCCTCCCATTTATGCCACTCTGGATCAAAAGGAGCTCCATAGAAAACAATAGACGTGATTCATCATTACTTTATACTAATACAAAAGCGAAGTGACACACCAATGAAATAATCCCAGTGGACTTAAGCAGGTTCAGAATACGGGTCATTACCGTGCTGAGGCATAAAGGGTGAATTCATCTCGCTAGTCACTGACGCTCCCTTTATAGTAAACAGAGAAGTCGATGGTATAGTAAATGGAGTCCACTGTGCCTGGGGAAGGTGTCCGTAAGAGGACGGGTGAGTCATGGCCTCAGAGTGCCCATTCCTCTCCACTGCGCTGCGTGAGCAGCTCAAAGGTAGATTTCTACACCGTGGACATCCCGCACGAGCTGAGATCGATCCTTCTATCCAACACCTTTGCCTCCAATATCTGTAGGATACGTGTCCTCATTGTACCTGCAGTAACTGTTGGAGTTTGTCATCCACAGGGCACGACTATGTAAAAGAATACAAAACTGAGTTAAAGTTACTGATTTTAGTTTATCATACCCTTAAGGGACAAGAAGAAAGAGGAACTCAAGGCACTGGGCCCTTGGGCGATGCTAAGACTTTTTGCATGAAGACTGCAAGATCTGCAGCATTAGTTCAAGGTTTCTCCCTGCCTCTTGGGCTCTGGGAAGATGTCACCATGCTTTGTTTAATTGTTGTGCAAATTAATTTTGAAATTTGCTACTCATCATCAGAAAGCACAAGATATTTTCCACCTGCCAAATCTTTAGGAAAGTGTTTTGTGAGACAGTAGCAATTGCTGGAGGAATATTTGAGGGAGGTTTAATAAAAGTGAACGTACTGTGCAGCCTTTGCTTTAGCCGAGATACAAGTAAGGATGCACTCCTCCCCACTTGGATACCCACATAAAGGCACGTACCCCAAAACAGGTCTTTCCACTGAAAACCAACCAACCAAGAAAACCAAATTAAAAAAAAAAATCCACACCAAGAAAACCCAAGCTGTAGTGGGATTGTTGACCGATTAAATCTTAAGGAGCCCAGCAATTTGGTGGCAGCAGAACATAGAGACTGAACTGAGTTTGAGGTTAGAGAGGGTCTGCTTTTTACATTATTTCAGCCCCAATATTGGTGTGCATTAATTGCCATTTCTTACCCCAGAACAGTAGTAAGAGCTGAATATTTAAAGCATCTGACATGCGATGGGGAAGATGTTCCCACAAGACCAGGAGTGTGTGGTACAGCCTCAGGAAAGCACTTGTTGCCATCTTCCACTCCTTCCTCGCTTTCTTATTTCTTCCTCTTCCTTCTTATTTTCCATGGAAAAAGAAGGAAGGTGACAAGAAGAGTGGGCTCAGGAAAGGTGAATCGAGGGGAGKGCTATGGGTGCACATATTGCCCTTGACAGGGTTAGGACCACAGGTGAAAGCATTTGTAGGAGCRACATGCTCACTTCTATATGGCTTTGAGAGACTTCAGAGACAGTGCCATGCCTCTGTGTGGAGACAGAGCAGTTTCCTCAAGCATCCACTGGTGTCAATAGCTGGAAATAGACCACCCTGGGTCAGAGGGACCTTTGTTCCACCCAGTATGGCACTCACATTTTTTTGTCCTCTCTTTACTTACAGCCGTGGGGTCCTGAACACTGGAAAATTATTTTAGTGTGTGCATGTACAAATGTACTGTGGTCACATCCCTGACTCCTCCTGTCCCCTGAAGTCCACCACACAAAAACATTTCAGAGCACCGAAGAGGGGCTTGTGCTGTGGATTGTCCCCTGAAATAGCCACCTTTGCTATCAACTACTTAAGGATCATAACAAATACCCATGTGTCTCGGATTGAGTGAGTAATATAAATTTATTTAGGGTTTTGTTTCAATGTTAACCAGATTCTTCTGGCAGAAGCTTAAATTAAGAAAGGGCTAAATCATGCAGTAACCAAGGAGACCTTGTATTTTCTGATCAAACTATTGGTCTCTAGAAAGTAACAAGTCATTGAAAGAAGAGCTGATTGTTGAAAGTCATTAATTTTGAAGATTCTCAAGAGATAAAAGCTATTAATAGCAAAAGATGATTTGTTATGACATTCCTGACATTGCCCATTTTTGCATGAATTTTTTTCCTCTTGAAAARAATTCTTAGTTCAGAAGTCTGAATTAATAGTCACTAAAAATTATAGTTTTAGAAGGCTAACATCAAAATGAAATTTCTTTTTCCAATAAGTTCCTGAACATTTTGCAAAATCTATGYTTTGTTTCACTTCTTTCTCTCTTCGAGATGATCCTAGTTAAGTTCATTTGCATTATGAAGTAATGACAGATTTCCTGTGAAGTYTTGATAGAGAGATCTGCTATAGCCATGGGGAGTGAAAGGATTTTAGTTTTTCTTTTCTCCCTATTGAAGTGGTTGGGAGTGAAAATCCACCCTATGTGCTAGCACGAATGATTCTACCATCAACCTGGTGAAGGCTTAYGGCTTCCCTGGAGCCATAACAGAAAATAGCCAATGCCACCTTTGTGTTAGATAAGTATTTCTCTTAGGCTGGGTTTTCATGGGTTTTATTGTAGAGCTCAGAGAATTATGAAATAAAATTATATCCCTGTGGCTCTTCAGTCTCAGAGAGGGTCGGATTGTTTGTCTATGGAGGGCATGATCCTTGCCAGCCTTTAACTTAAAACCAAACATAAAATTTGCCCTGGCTTCGTTTGCCTTGCTGCTACTAAAGACTATGGTTAGGAAAACAGTGGAATAAGCTCATGATCTGATAACTGAAARTAGTAAATAAATTCCTAAGGGTTATTTCCTAGTTGTTATTTGTTCAAGATGCAGCTTACACCAAATCTTCTGTTTGATATTCAATACTGAAACTTGACAGCTCAGTTGTAAGTTTTTCATGTACTAAGACCAAACGGCAGCAAAGAGAAGCTATAAAAAAAAAGCTCTCAAAAACCACAGTCCAGATAACCTCCTCAGATCCTACGCAAGTTTCAAATGCTTTTCAGTTAAAGTATTTTGCTTCTCTTTTTCACATCAGCCTCATCCTCTTCTCCRAAGGTGGGGAGGGGGCTGTGGGCAAAGGGGAGAGATGCCTATTCAAGGTCTGTATCAGGACATTTCTCATATCTGAAAGGGCTTAGAGCGGCATCTGCTCTGTCTCTGAATGTTATGGCCCACCTATACATCTGCTCATAGTGCCTTAAACAATTATTTTCTTATCCTGGTCTCCAGACAATTTTAGTCTGATCTTCATGGAGAAACCTGGGTTGGACTCCACAGAGCCGAAGACACTTTGGACCTAGATGAAGTTTATATTAGCTATTCAAGCCAGAGAGGAAAATCTTCAGAAAAAATGCAGGTAAATTTCTACCTGACATGCATCTCAGTGCTRCCTTCCTGTGCAAAATGAACAGAGGAAGCCACAGAAAATGAAGTGAGTGTAAATACCTACCAGCTGCATCTGAAATAGATTTAGGAAGAGGTGAGGAAGGACTAAAGGAATGTGTAAGAGCTTGGCCAAATAATACTGGGGGGGGTTAGGGGGTGGGGGGTATCACATTAATTCAAACTAACTCCCAATTCTTGATACAGTTGCTTAAACATTTGAGATGCTCTATACCATCAGACACATGGATTTGGAATAGCATATGTGACRGGAGTGCTAGGCAAGCTAAAAGGCTGGGACTGTCATTGACCAGAAGTAGAACGCCTGGTGCCTACACTGTGGATGTCCACACATGMGAGGTCTACATGACATTAGAGGGAACGGAGAGTAAGCCAATATAATAAATTCAATGAATTCTGTCATCCTAAAAAAACACAACCACAGCTGCTCAGAGGAATGCCAGCCTGGATGTTGAGTCTGCTTAGTCAGAAGAAGAGGATAAAGGAAGAGCTGATCAKGACCTAGAGGAAAATTTGCAAGCAAAAGATTTCTGGTAGTACARGGTTCTCTGGCAAAGTAGACACAAGCAAAGGCAGATCTGCAGCCTGGGAACTGAAGCTAAATCAGTTCAAACTACAAAATTAGCATAAAAGCAAGATCATTATTATTAGTGACAATGCCATTATTTGCAGTAACTGGAAACAATGTGTCAAATGCCACTTCATTTTGATTGTAAATTGCTGGGGTTTGGTCTAGTTCAACCACAGAGTGGTGCCTGACAGGATAAAGGTCTAAAAAAAGCTGTCTTAGAAGGTTAGTAGTCTTTATATGGGCCTCAAAGTGTCCACGTTTCTGATCTCGCACATGTGATAAGAACAAGGATTGGAAGAAAACATCTAAGACCTCATCCRGTGGTTAACTTTCGGCAAAGAACTTTCCATAATAAGATTAAAGTTTTCTGGAAGAGCGAACATTGCTGGGAGGTTTAAAGCTCTGAGATGAACTTTCTGCAAGAACTAATGGCCTCCACAAGCCTCACTGCCTTCTGCCCAGGCTGCTTTCAATCTCAAGGATATGGAAGTGCTTATAGGTTACTTAAAAATAATCCACTGTTACCACATACATACACACACCCTCTGCCAGAAACAACAACAACAAAAAAAAAAATGCAAAAGACGTTAGTCCAATTAATGCCTGTTTCATTGCTAGTTATTATAGTCACGGCCAAGAATGAAGTTGAAATAGTGAATTCAAAGAAACATCATTGTGTCCTTGGATGTTGGTGGTAATTTCCCATACCAATAAGACAGAATTTGTACTTTATCAGGTCCAGTCTCATGAATCCTTTCCTTTTTTTCATTTTGGAGATTCAAATCTTTCTATGTCATGGTCAGATCTATCCTTTCAGGTTATGGACAGCTGAAGCATGGAGTCTCTGTATCAATCCCTTGCTCTGATCTACTCCACCAAAGCCGACAAAGACATGTTTTAGCTCTCAGAGACTTGCTGGAGCAATGAATAGACAAAAACAATTGAAGATGTGGAAAAGTGCACTTACTGCCACCTGTCACTACCTGCAAAACCTGGTGATRGATCAATTATATGTAGATATGTAATAATATATTCCTGATCAGGAAAGAAAGAAAAAAAATCTGGAAAAAGCTGTAATACTGAGACATGAGGATCCTTTTCCATCTGATAGCTGGGCACTCACTGAAGGGTTCTGACTGCACTGTTATGAAATTAGACAAGTAGTTTCCAGCAAGATGGTATGGCCAAGAGTCAGTTAAACTCACCGATTTCTCCAAAGAGCTACAGATAAAATATGCATGTGTGAAAAAGAAAGAAGAGGGGTTTTTTAACTTTCCTGTGTCCGTGCATTTACGAATTTGTATAAAATCTTGAATAATTCCCTTTCGATCTTCTGCTGAGCACTAGTATGACCAACTAYTTTTTCTTTACTTACAGTGAATTTGTGCTGGAATAACATGAGCCTGTAATGACTCTTGGTCCAGGCTGTGTTTGAATTAGCTARTAAACCCACAAGAGAAGATTGCAGATAAATCCCATGTTAGGCATAATATGAAACCCTGCTTTGTTTACCTTCTTGTACATGAAAGAAGCAGAGAAATTCACTGAAAACCAAAGTCAGATGGAGATTGTCATGGCCAGTGTCTTGAGACAGATGTGGGCTCCGTGCTGTAATGAGAGAAGCTGGCTTGACCATCATCTCACAGCCTGGGAGTGTAAGGAGAGGTGGCAGTGGCAAAACAGAATAACTGCAAAGTAATGAAGGGATGGGCAAAGGGCAGCTCGCTGTCCTCARATGAGACCCAACTTCTAAGCTTTCTACACAAGCAGAGCCTGTTGGTCACTTACTTCTGCAGCCTGGACTCCACGGACTGTACAGACCAGAGTCTGGGCTGACTAGCTGAAATAGCAGCCAGGCTGTAAGCCAACCTGATCTCCTTCTATGACCAGGTGACCTGCCTAGTGGATGAGKGGAAGGCCTGATGTGGTCTACCTGGACTTTAGTAAAGCCTTTGACACTGTCTCCCACAGCATTCTCCTGGAGAAACTGGCGGCTCATGGCTTGGACGGGTGTACTCTTCGCTGGGTAAAAAACTGGCTGGATGGCCGAGCCCAGAGAGTTGTGGTGAATGGAGTCAAATCCGGTTGGCGGCCGGTCACGAGCGGTGTTCCCCAGGGCTCAGAGGGAGGTATGAGGTATGAGGTTCAACAAGGCCAAGTGCCGGGTCCTGCACTTGGGTCACAACAACCCCGGGCAATGCTACAGGCTTGGGGAAGCTGCCTGGTGGAAAAGGACCTAGAAGTGGTGGTTGACAGCCGGCTGACCATGAGCCGGCAGTGTGCCCAGGTGGCCAAGAAGGCCAACGGCATCCTGGCCTGTGTCAGGAATAGTGTGGCCAGCAGGAGTAGGGAG
Source organism: Oceanodroma leucorhoa (assembly GCA_030449065.1). NCBI lineage: Eukaryota > Metazoa > Chordata > Aves > Procellariiformes > Oceanodroma > Oceanodroma leucorhoa. The sequence continues at coordinate 8,451,236 of JASVER010000021.1, forward strand.
GTGATAGTGCTCCTGTACTCGGCACTGGTGAGGCCGCACCTCGAATACTGTGTTTGGTTTTGGGCCCCTCTACAAGAAGGACATTGAGGTGCTGGAGCGTGTCCAGAGAAGGGCGACGAGGCTGGTGAAGGGTCTGGAGCACAGGTCTGATGGGGAGYGGCTGAGGGAGCTGGGGGTGTTTAGCCTGGAGAAGAGGAGGCTGAGGGGAGACCTTATTGCTCTCTACAACTACCTGAAAGGAGGCTGTAGTGAGGTGGGTGTTGGTCTCTTCTCCCAAGTAACAAGCGATAACACGAGAGGAAATGGCCTCAAGTTGCGCCAGGGGAGGTTTAGATTGGATATGAGGAAAAATTTCTTCACTGAAAGGGTTGTCAAGCATTGGAACAGGCTGCCCAGGGAAGTGGTGGAGTCACCATCCCTGGAGGCGTTCAAAAACCGTGTAGATGTGGCACTTTGGGACATGGTTTAGTGGGCATGGTGGTGTTGGGTTGATGGTTGGACTTGATGATCTTAGATGTCTTTTCCAACCTTAATGATTCTATGATTCTATGATTTACATTCARGTGAATCCCCCAGTCTGTTTAGGGAGAAAGCTTGCTACACTAGAGGTTTCTGTAACTTATCTGAGACATAAGCAATTTTATTTTTTCACTAAATGGCTAAGCATTGAAATATATTACATGAGCACAAGAAAGATTCTAGCAGCATCCAAAAACATAGTTAGGTGGAGAGGTAGCAAATCTGCAAAACCTATTTTCTGCCACACATGGAAAAATGGTAAGTATTCACTGGTAACCCAGGGGATCTCATATGTAATAGGTATTATGTGTGTACAGCCTCTATGCAATTAAATAAAGTATTATATTATTATATTCAAAGTGCTTGCAGCATGGTCTGGATTTTTAATTTAGAGAATGGGAGATAGTGAACAGGACAAGAGGTCTGATGGGAAGGTTGTTGATTCCCAGTGGCAGTGTCCTGCTGTTTGCTTTGCCCTTCACTCTGAACTGTGAATGAGGGACAGTAATGATGCTACTAATAAAATATTCCTTGCTGGCTCCTGAAAGATAAGAGCTGCAGGACAGAGACTGTCCTGCACATCGGAGAATGGATTTTAGGTTAGTAACAGGTGAAGTGCAGGGAATGGGAACCCCAGGGAATATATATGTGTAGGGGAAATGGAAACATCATGGGGGATATATCTGGGATTATAAATTGCACAGCGAGACACATCAAACTCCTTTCCCCACATAAGAATCGTGGGATCTAGTATAAAGGGTCACCTGAGAAGAAATGCCCATGATCCCCTTGCTGATTTCCRCGAAGGAGGCTTTGTGCAAGCTCTGCTGGTTTCCCAGGCTGGGCAGGTGGGAGCCTTGTCCCACCTGCACGCTGCTTGAACCCACAGGGGTGACAAGCCCTAGGACTGCTGGAGGTCAGACCATTGGCTTCTCTCATCTCCGTCTTCACAGGAGGCACTACCTTCTAACTTGCCTACCAGGCATGTGTCTGCTCCAGAGGTTGTGACACATCCCATCCCAAAAGCTGAGTCAGAAATGGCTCAGAGTTGCTTTTGATGGAGTTTTCTTCCTTCAGCTCTCCAGCCAAAGCCAGCGGTTTTACAATGGAAAACTGCACTGTAACTTTGGAATGTTTTCCTTGGCGTTGTGTATGAGTTATAACCATTTTATAGCTTTTACTCTCTTCTCCCCCCCCCCCCCCCCCAGCTTAATCATACTCAAAAAGCAGGGGGCATAGAAAGCAAACAGCAAAAATACCCCACACTCAAGTCCTCACCACCCTCTGTCTCTCTCTAAAGAAATACACACATTATTTTCCATTCCTGAGAAGTAATTTGATGACGGTGGACCCCAGACAGTGCCATTTTCTGTTGTCCTTGCAATTACTCCTTCGGGCTGAGATCCCAGTGTGTGATACCTGCTTGTACCACAGAAAACATAACAGCGAGCTCCTCTTTGTCCATCCCTTCATTACCTCGCAATCATTGCTCGTTGCTGCTGTCTCCTCTCCTTACAGCGCCAGCCTGTGCGATGAAGCTCAAGCCAGCTTGTCTCGTTACAGCCCCAGCCTACGTCCGTCTCAGCTTGCAAGTGTGCTGGTGTCTGCTGGCCGCACTGTGCCGATTCAGCCATCACGGCAGAAAGAGACATAACTTCGTGCGCTTTCTCTCTCTTTTTCCTAGTGCTGTCCAATGCTGTGATAAGAGAACAAAATAAAATAAAAGTCTTCATTTAGGAAATGACAAAGAGAAGAAAAYTGGGTGGCTACTGCAGGATAATCAGAGCATTTCAACTGCAAATGAAGAGCAGGTGATACAGGAGAGGTTAAGTAAATACAAAGTGGTTTTCTTTGGCTTGATATAAAATGATAATGTGATGTGGTACTTGTGATACAGAAAAGCCCCACACAAGTGATTTACCTACTGGTGTATAGCACTTTTGGAGCCCTGCCTGGTTTGGCTTTTCACTCTGCCACCMCATGTGGATGTCTCAGACACCCTAGGCCATCTCAGGTGGCACTTAGCAGGTATGTTTAGACAAGTCAGTCAACTAAGTTCTGAGGTTTAGCTCAGCAGATACCTCTTTTTAACCCACAGGTGTGTCRTGGTTTAACCCCAGCCAGCAACTAAGCCCCACATAGCTGCTTGCTCACACCCCCCGCTAGGATGGGGGAGAGAAYCAGAAGACAMACACCATCACTCYGAACATCCTCCCTTCCTTCTTCTTCCCCCAGCTTTATATGCTCAGCATGACGTCATATGGTATGGCATAYCCCGTTGGCCAGTTTGGGTCAGCTGTCCTGGYTATGATCCCYCCCAGCTTCTTGTGCACCTGGCAGAGCATGGGAAGMTGAAAAGTCCTTGACTAGTGTMAACACTACTTAGCAACAACTAAAACATTCAGTGTGTTATCAACATTATTCTCATTCTAAATCCAAAACATGGCACTATACCAATTACTAGGAAGAAAATTAACTCTATCCCAGCCAAAACCAGGACAAGGTGTCTGAGCTAGCCTCCAAGCTCCTCTCATAGCCAGTGGGAATATTGACAGTACAGCCCACTGGAGCTGTTGGAGTCACCCAAAGGCAAACACCTGCGTGTGGACAGGATAAACAACTCTCTGGACCGTGTTCACTGCATGGATGAGACCTCCACTGCCTACCACAAGGTTGAAGACACCAGCTCCTCGGACACACCAGCACACTGACACCTCAACTTAGGTGTCMTTCTCAGGGAGGTGAATCCCGATGGAGAGGTGTGAGCCTGACCTGCCCTTCGTCAAGGGGCAGGAACCGGGGTGCTTGGTACGCTGGTCCTTCAGTGGATTTGAGATGTCTCCTTAGGTTGGGACCCAGGTRAGCCAGGAAGCTGCTGCGTTGTCATACAGCAAAAAGATAATTGGGAAACCGCCACCCTTTTGAAAGCCCATTTTGAATTCCATGCAGCGAATGCCCTCTGTATGATAACAGCTACACACATTCGGCATGATCTCTGCAGAGTTTAAGGTGAGTCTTTCATGTGATTCTGGATACAGGTGTTAATCTGGCCCTGGCAAACAAAAGATTCTCATTTCAATATGGGTATAGATGGTATATATATAGCATACTCGAGGGCTRTACGGACACTGCCATGCCAACGAAATTGTCTGTAAACAGTAAAATAACTGAGCTGAGACAGTTTGATTGTTTGGGTTGTTGATTCAGATAGGAACAACTAATAAATAACACCATTTAAAATGATGCTGATAAGTAATTGATAGGGAAAAGCATGTAATCCTTCCTTGCTTAAAAACAGGGAGGTCTGATGTATTTGTTTTTTAATTGACTTTGACTGCACAGACTTTTTGTTTTATGCTGCAGATGAGACAGTTTGTAATCATTTTGCAAGGAGCCTGTCCCATATGAATCATAAATATCTTGTGGCTAGAAGCTAGTATCATTTCGGAACGTGTGGGAAGGGCTGATTTATTGAAGGAGTCACATGACGAATTTTAGGTCTGCAGCAGCTTGAGGCTTTCCTTTCAATCCTCAGGCGCAGAGCGAGTTAGAGGGGGTGGCAGATTGGCTYTGTTTCATTTTACATCTCTGCCTTTATGAGTTCAGCAGGAGAGGGAACTACATGCTTCCTAGAAGATTTATGGTGTTGGCAACTTTGATAAAACATTTTTCTGCAACTTCTTCTCTTTATTGCTTTGCAAGCAACTTCCCAATACTTGTCARTGCTGACCAAAGCAAAAATGCTTTGAAAGCCTGTGTACACCAAGTGGGGGAAAAGAATGAGGATGAGCAAGCCAGCTGTTGTTAACAAGGTGAAKGTTAGCCTGGAGAACAGCAGAAATGTGGAGACATATTGCTAGACACAGATTTTTATCAGTGAGAGTGTAACACATGCAAAGTGAGTAACTAATAAAATGAGAAAATGCAAATCAGCAAAGCTGAAACAAAACCTTCAAGAAACCTTGTTGATTATGGCATTGTATGCTTGTGTCGTTGTCGTGTGCTGCTTCTCCCAGGCAATGAACTTYGCATGCACAGGATGGAGCTCAGGACCAGTGCAAGAACATCACTTTAGTGCTCCTACCCCAGGACTGACTATTTTCCGTGCAGACGCCTGTGCCTTCAAACCATTTAGTCTTTGCAGCATGTACCGATGGTAGCAGGCCATCTACACTGTTTCTACATCCAGCCCTTTTTCTGGTCTCAAGAAGCCTTTCCTCAGATCAACCATWTCTCCCCTTCTCTGGGCAGGTTGTTCACTAAATCATCTTGCCCAGTACATTGGTCCTTGTTGCTCCAGCCTGTGAATTGACTGCTCCTTGGAAACCTCTACAAGTCCAATCACTATTTCTCTGCATATCCCTCTCACGGCAGTATTATCACGACACGCAGGGGAGAAAACGCATCCAAGTTTCTCCCAAGGACTCACCCATAACCTCAAGTCAAACTGGGGCTAAAAGCAGCCACCAAAACACATGGAGGTAACTTGTAGGGTAAAGCACTGAAGTGAATTAGAGTTGTGAGGCCTGTAAGCGATGCTTTTGGAAGGAAGAGGGTTTTAGAGCAGTTCAATGGAATGGGCAGCTGCTAAATGGACACCATCCATTTAGCCCATCCTTCCAGTTCTCTGGACGACCCCTTGCCTTTGGACTAATACTGTCCTTAGTAGGAAGCCATACAAGCCAGGCAAGCATCTTTATGCCAATATGTCCAAAGCTGATGCAGATTTTAGAACTTGAAATAAGTCTGTGTTTTGTTACATCCTGGCTGGCCAAGTTGGAGGGGAAACATGATAACCATGGTCACTGAAGTGATAGATGGACATTTGCTTCATGGGCTGCCAGTCTCACATAAGGAAAGCCACCRAGAAGAATCCTGTTGGCAACTGGCAGTGTGTGGCAGGACTGGGAGATGTGTTAAGCAGCTTTCATCCGTGATGTCTAAGGGCGAAAAGAAGAACCAGTAAGAATGTCCCGGTTTTACAAGCCCATCTTTACAAGGTGTGCGTGGTAGGACTAGGGTCTGTAGACATYTGCAGAAGTAATCTCAGCCTCCTCTGCTGACCCACAAATGCTGGAGAAATTGGGAAAAACAGAAGGAAGTATCAGGTAAAGAGCTTCCTGTGATTTGACATAGGAATTATTTTTAAAAACTTTTTTTTTTAAAGAATTTTGTCAATTTTAAAATAAAAAATATCATTTTTTAAGATGTGAAATGCAGTTCTTAGTCATCAGTAACAGCATTCCGAACAAACTGTTTTCTTTCAGTCAAAATTATTGCCTCATTTAACCCAGTTTTGCAAATAGCTTCAGTTCCTGTGAAATYCCCTTTTGGGAAAGAGACATGAATTTTCTGTCTATTGGAAAAATGTCACGTTGTTCTGGTTCAGCGACCTAAACTGTTTTGGTGAYGGAGCTGGATATATAAATGGTACCACTTGCACATACTTATCCCTGCAAAATGGAAACACTGCCTACAAAAAAATCTGAACAAAGAAACAAAAAGCCCACTCATCTAAATTAAAAACAGCAAGTGAAAAATAACAAAGATTTTTCCTCTTTATATTTTCATATACACCACCATAAAAGAAATCCAAAATGGCTTCAGGAAAAAGAGCAACGCTGTGCCTCCCACTTGCTCTTTTCCCAAAGTATATGATATTGGGTTCAAAAGTTGATCTGTGTCTTCAAATCTSTCTGTGGGTCAGATTTAAATTATCAAAACAGAAAAGAAACCAGTCGGTGGCTGTGAGTAATYCTTTTGCATCGATGAAGCCATGGGGCTTTCTGCAGTGCGTGTGCGACTTGGCACAAGTGGTTGGACTCAGCAGCTGGGCACTGCTGACCGTTTGTTCACCGGGACACAGATGTGTCCAGCCAAAGCCTGCTGAGGTCCAGAARGGCCTTCCCATCCAGTTCAAGGGACATTTGCAGAAGATCTGTCAGAYGTTTCAAAAAAACATATATACACTGAAAAATACACGAGCACCTGTAAGGGTATTTACAAAGTCAATTAACTCTGATATGCACTCAACTCCACCAGCAATCAATGGGAATTAAGTACTCAGCCTATACGGGAATGTTTGAAAATCCCATTAGGTGCCTAWCTGGATGCTTAGAACCCCATAGAGAGAATCAGAAGGGTAAAAGTGAGAAAACTCGTGGGTTGAGACAAAGACAGTTTAATAGAGAAAGCAAAAACCGCGCACGCAAGCAAAGCAAAACAAGGAATTCATTCACTCCTTCCATTGGCAGGTGTTCAACCATCTCCAGGACAGCAGGGCTCCATCACACATAACGGTTACTTCGGAAGACAAACACCATCACTCCGAACATCCCCCCCTTCCTTCTTCTTCCCCCAACTTTATATGCTGAGCATGACATCATTTGGTATGGAATACCCTATTGGCCAGTTTGGGTCAGCTGTCCTGGCTATGCTCCCTCCCAGCTTCTTGTGCACCTGGCAGAGCATGGGAAGCTGAAAAGTCCTTGACTAGTGTAAACACTACTTAGCAACAACTAAAACATCAGTGTGTTATCAACATTCTTCTCATACTAAATCCAAAACATAGCACTATGCCAACTACTAGGAAGAAAATTAATTCTATCCCAGCCGAAACCAGGACACTAATACAAGCAGATACGGAAAGAAACTTCCTTGAAGTGACATGAAAATYTACAGGAGAGGTGGGAAGAGTGCGTAGGGTCCTATTCCCAATTCAGCACTTGATTTGGTTGCTGAGTGTTTCTTGGTCTCTGAGTCACTCTTTAGCCATAAGACATCTTCTTAAGTAAACAGAAAGATCAAAAAACCATGCATGTGCATATACATACATGCAAACAGGTTGAAGGCTAATAAAAGCCATCACTAGCTATTCAAAATGAACTCCAACTTTCACCTGAGTGTTATTATTGTAGCAAAACTGCATAGGATGACTAGATTTGTGTTTGGGTGGGTTTTTTTTCCCCAAAAAGTTTATGCAATCCCTTTGTTAAAGAAAGGCTGCTCTAGACTTGATGACTTACCTGAAATACCTGCACACATTTACAGAATYGAGGCCAATCCCCATCTGGTTGCTAGGCAAAGAGACTTGCAGGGATGCCTGGGAGATATAAAACCACGGCAATCACCAGACCTCACAAACAAGCAGTTGGGCTGACCTTGTGGCCTGCATTACTTTGGTTGCGTGCTCCTCCTGAGTCGGCTTAGATGTTGTCTCACCCTTGTACCAGGAAGCAGCAATCTCTGTTTCAGACATCAGAGGTGATCAGTTAATGTGCCAGGACCCACCGGTTCACACGGCAGCTGATCAGTTAGCCTCTGGCTGAACTGCTGAGCTGTAAGTCAGCAATCAGTGAGCATCCCCAAGGTCAAAATGAGTCAACTACTAAATCACAGACAAGACAGCTGAAGGACATTCAGAATTTCTACTGTCTAAATGTGCTTTCAGGCTGGCTGTGGCTGGCCAGGATTGAGATGACCCAGGTTAACCACTATTCCCTGCTCAGCCTGAATGGGGCAGCTCATTAGCCACCGTGCCAATAATCAACACAATGCTGTTGGACCCTAAGGAAAGCATCCCTGCAGGGTGCTGGTGCTGTTTCTTATGACCTTGCCAGCAGCTTTATAATTTGTCATTTTTCCACCTCAAAAGACTGAATCACTCATTTGACATATGCCAATATCCAGAGTGCAATTAATTGGTTCAGCCTTTGACATGACCCCTTGCAGCCTGGGAGCGCAGAGGAAAGATGTGTCAAAAGGGTCGCAGGGTTCATTTCACAGCCTTTGGAGACTGCTGAGCACAGATAGCCTTCATGGAAGCTGCCTTGCTCATTAGCATCCGTGAAACTCATTAAAGTTTTATAAGTTCTTTTTTAAAGCTTTGGCTTCTCATAGCTTAAGGTCACTATAGCACTGCTGTATGGTAATTATACTAATCAGAAATATTTTCTTTCTACTACACTAATTAGCAAATAGAAAAACTTAACAAACCAATGTAGAATCCAACAGGACTATCCAGATGATGCATGTTTTTGTTTTAAMTACATATTTTGCCATCAGTCCACAATTTATAGATATGCTCTATTTCTTTTCCAAAAATTTCTCCTGAGATGCTTGTTATCATCCAGCTTCATGGCATTAAATGAGAAAGGGAATAAAGTGAACTAGTCTATGAAGATTTGAAGGATTTATGTGAAACCTTCACACTCATGAACCTACAATATCCTTTCCACATAGGKAAATCCTGGTTGGCAAACTCAGAGGACTGTAATCCCAAAAGTGCTTTGTTTCTCTCCATGGACTAAAAGAAAAGCCTTGTGGTGGCTGTCTGCAGAAGTAGGTATCAACACTGCAGAAACAGTGACCAAAGACCAGGGTGGACAGAAGCTGCCTACATCCCTTCATACCTCCTCTCTGCCCAGCCTCGTGCTCCACAGTGTCCTGAGAGACTCAGCCCCAGCATCAAAACACATTTTCTACCCAAGACCTGTTTGCTTGTGCACGTCACCTTCTCACATTGCAGAGCACATTACCAACGGTGTGAGCACTGCTGGAAGTCGTAGCTATGTACTACATACCATGGGTTCAGGGCTGTGCTATTCCTGCCCTCCAGCCAGCTCAGAGCTCATGCCATGCAAACTCCTCTTTCCTTCAAGGTGCCATGGCCATATCCATCTTTGTGCACACTGCAGCCAAATGCTCAGTGTTGGGGACAGCAAAGTTTTCTTAACACTCTGTAAGGAAATCTTTCTGCAAGTCAAGGGGCAGCCAGGAAAACAGCACCATTTGCCTCAGCCCAAAYCGACTGATGATCCATCTCCAGAACAGCCTGCTGCAAGACTTCTTTATCTATTAAATGGGTGACACTTAGAAAATCATCCAAGGCATCACCCTGTTAGTCACTGCTAACAAGTTCATAATGGAAAAGGGRTTAAGAGGGACTTGCTTCCAACCCCTCCTTCCAGCAGAAAAGGAGGACATCTTCTGGAAAGTTGTGGGAGCTTCAATAAGTTGAAGACACATCCTCCCTTCTTCCAGCATATGGGTGCTCTAGGTCTTGTGTCTCTCTCTTTTCCTCATCCTYCAACAGGCTGCTGCCAGATTTGCCAGGTGACTGTTAAGAATGGCAGATCTTCATTGTGTKCTTTCCTTGTGCCATTTTAGCCTTGAAAACTGTGCTACTGTGGTCTGGAGGCCAACACTGTCCATGTGTGCTCCACTGGGATGGTTGATACTGATACTTAAAGTGTAGGATGCAGGGGATTTTTACTGGTATCTCCTGGGGGTTGGAGCTCTGCTTGTAAGCAAAAGATGACAGTGGAGGCTATGAAACCATGCATTTAAAATGGAATTTGCCATCTGATACAAGTCTCCAAGCAATTCCTCAGTATCATAGAATCATAGAATCATTTAGGTTGGAAAAGACCTCTAAGATCATYGAGTCCAACCGTTAACGTGACGMTGCCAAGCCCACCACTAAACCATGTCCCTAATCGCCACATCTACACATCTTTTAAATACCTCCAGAGATGGTGACTCCACCACTTCCCTGGGCAGCCTGTTCCAATGCTTGACAACACTTTCAGTGAAGAAATTTTTCCTAATGTCCAATCTAAACCTCCCCTGGCTCAACTTGAGGCCATTTCCTCTTGTTCTATCGCTTGTTACTTGGGAGAAGWGACCARCACCCAYCTCKCTAYARCCTCCTTTCAGRTAGTTGTAGAGAGCGATAAGGTCTYCCCTCAGCCTCCTYTTCTCCAGGCTAAACCACCCCAGCTCCCTCAGCYGCTCCTCATAAGACCTGTTCTCCAGRCCCTTCACCAGCYTCGTYGCCCTTCTCTGGACACGCTCCAGCACCTCAATGTCCTTCTTGTAGTGAGGGGCCCAAAACTGAACACAGGATTCGAGGTGCGGCCTCACCAGTGCCGAGTACAGGGGCACGATCACCTCCCTGCTCCTGCTGGCCACACTATTCCTGATACAGGCCAGCATGCCGTTGGCCTTCTTGGCCATCTGGGCACACTGCCGGCTCATGTTCAGCCGGCTGTCGACCAGCACCCCCAGGTCCTTTTCCGCCGGGCAGCTTTCCAACCACTCTTCCCCCAGCCTGTAGCGTTGCCTGGGGTTGTTGTGACCCAAGTGCAGGACCCAGCACCTGGCCTTGTTGAACCTCATGCAGTTGGCCTCGGCCCATGGATCCAGCCTGTCCAGATCCCTCTGCAGAGCCTTCCTACCCTCAGGCAGATCAACACTCCCGCCCAACTTGGTGTCGTCTGCGAACTTACTGAGGGTGCACTCGATCCCCTCGTCCAGATCATTGATAAAGATGTTAAACAAGACCGGCCCCAAAACAGAGCCCTGGGGAACACCGCTTGTGACCGGCCGCCAACTGGATTTGTGGTGAACTCCATTCACCACAACTCTCTGGGCTCAGCTGTCCAGCCAGTTTTTTACCCAGTGAAGAGTACATCCGTCCAAGCCATAAGCCGACAGCTTCTCTAGGAGCATGCTGTGGGCGACTGTCAAAGGCTTTACTAAAGTTYGGGTAGACCACAGCCACAGCCTTCCCCTCATCCACTAGGCAGGTCACATGGTCATAGAAGATCAGGTTGGTCAAGCAGGACCTGCCTTTCATAAACCCATGCTGACTGGGCCTGATCGCCTGGTTGTCCTGTATGTGCCGTGTGATGGCACTCAAATCCAATCTCTAAGCTGATATCCCTACATCCAAGGAACAGCAGTGCAGCATCGCTGACTCCCACAGGGAACAGTCAGGATGAGGCAATGTGTTGTCTCCACTGCAAGCTGGGACTGGGGATTTATTGCAAAGGAGGAGGGTGAAAAAATTTAAATAGTGTCAGAAGGAAGCAATTAGTCCAGATCCAAAGTAAGCTTACACTTGCTTTTAGATGCCAGTTGGCATCTGCAACACTCAGCACTGCAAACGTTTTCCTGGAAAACCTTTTACGAGTTCTTTTTCAAGTACTTCAGTGTTCATGGATGTTCATTTCCATAATGATTCACTGAACACAAGAAGCCTTGTTTTCTTCCTACATAGTGCTATAAATCAAAAGTAATTTGACCAGTTTTCTTCACACACACAGACACACACTCACACATACACACACAATCGGACATGCATGTACATGTGCATACACTGGTACATAAACACACACATACACACACACACACACAGAGGTTGTCAGTCTGTCATATCCACAACCTTTTCCTGGCATAGCTGAGACTTTTCCTGCTGATCCAAAAGCTACATCTGAATCATCCCAGATCTGTGCTGTGAATGACTATTTTGTTGAAAGAGACATAGGGCTTTAAAAGGCATCACACCGTAAAGGAGATAGTTTTCCCTAAAGAGATGTGACTTTATTCATCTTTGCATCCCTGCCAGGAGAAAGCAAAGGAAGAAGCTTCTTTTGAAGACAGGGGGCATGAGCGTATTTCCAAGACYCCTGAGGTGCCCCTGAAAAAAATACTGCAGCCCAAACTTGCTCATGTTCATTCTTTCCTAGTGTTAGTGGAATGACTGACAATATTACTACTAGGATGATAGGATAATTCAGGTTGTAAGGGACCTCAGGAGGTCTCTGGTCCAACCCCCTACTCACAGCAGGCTCAGCTATGATCGCAGACAARGTTGCTCAGGGCTTTCTTTATCCAGTTGGGTCTTGAAAAATATCTGGAGATGGAGATTGCACACCCTCACTGGGCAACCTGTCCCATTGCCTGACTGTCCTCCTGAGGAAAAACTTTCTCYTTATATCTGATCTGGCCCTTTCTTSTTTCAGCTTATGTCTGTTGTCTCYTGGCCTCCTGCCACGCACCATTGTGAAAGGCCTGGGTCTGTCATCTCAGTAACCTCCTTGTAGGTACCAGCAGGCTGTTATTAGGTCCACCCAAAGTCTCCTCTTCCCCACGCTGAACCAGCTCCTCTAGCACATGGCAAGCGCTCCAGACCTGAGCATTTTGGTGGCCTGTGGCTGACCTTGCTCTAGTTTATCAATGTCTTCTTGTACAGGAGGGCCTCAAACTGGGCACAGCATCTAGATGTGGTCTAATGAGTGCAAAGTAGAGGGGAATAATCACTTCCCCCAGAACAACCCAGACTGCTGTTAGCCACCTTTGCTGCCAGGCCACATGGCTGGCATGGGTTCATTTCACCAAGCATCCACCAAGGTCCCTGGGTACTTTTCCACATGGTTGCTCCTCAGCCAGTTGGTCCTCACCTTCCTGAGAGGGAATATGCAGCCAAGGGACTCCCCTTTGCTGTCCAAGACGTCTGTGGATCATCTCAGTAGCTCTGCTCACAGGTATCCTGAATAAWCATTGAATCATTAAGTCCCTATTAAAAGACAGCATGAAAATCACTCACAGCCCCCCTGGACCTTGGAAATGGACAGTGCCATTGGAAGCCAAACACCACTGGGGGACATGGCTGGTGTGGAAGGCAGGGAGGAGACAACTCTCTGAGAGACATGACTCCAGTCTCTGAAAGTGTAGCTGAAAATGAGAGCAGAAGCTGGGTTTGACTGGCAAATTTGTCATCAGAGATGGGAGCTACTCCCTGTAGAAACCCAGGAACCTTGGCCCAGAAGTTCACCCAGACCAGTACTTCCCCATACGCTCCTCTTCCTGCCCTCTCGTCCAGCCAGGGTTTTGGTCTCTGAACTGGGATGATCCCTGAAGGGTGTCTTAGGTTCCCAGGCATCCATAGGCTAATTTACATGTGCCAATGCAAATTTGGAAAAGCTTGTCTTCTTGAGATGAAGGTGTGTGGCCCACCTCCAGGTCAGCCAGCATTTTTATCAAAGGCTACCCAGGGAAAATGGAAGCTCTTGYTTATCTGTTTTCCTCCCAGGTGTTTTTCTCCTGGGATGATTTCCAAACAGTTTAATTCAAGATTCAAGAACGAAGCCAGTTCTGAGCAGCCCCATGACTTGATCCCACGCCATGTCATGGGATGGCATCAGCAGCTACCTTGGCTGGTGTTTTGAGGAATGGTGATCATTTTGTCATCGCAGCTTGGATGTGCCAAATGTTATTGATGACAGAAGTCAGCTCTCCACCAGTGGGACTATACAGTACAGYAGAGACAAGAGTATCACCGTTGCTATCAGTCAAACAAACTGGAAACTTCTTCCAAACTCCTGTGGGTGAGAACTTGCAGAGTCAAAAAGGTTATTTTTATCTTCTTCAAATTGTTTTGCATTAATAAAATGCAGAGTATCATATTTTTACCCTTGAACCATGCCTAATAGCAGAGAAAGGAAAGATCCCCTCGTAGCCTCATTCCTTTAGGCAGTGCAAATCTTTGGCYTCAGTGCACTTTGCATCGAACTCATTGCTGGAAGAAAAAGCACCATAGTCCCTCCTAGCTTCCTTGGCTAACCAGGTCTCCCTACACTCTGTCTGCAGCTAATAGAGGCTTATTTGCAGGATCCTGGATTAACTGACTTGATCCTGTCCAATTCAATTCCTCCCTTGGGGAAGATAGAGAAGTAGTTGAGTAAGTGTACAAGTGTATAAGACATTCATAAGTGTCTATTTCCATGTGAAAGAGCTTAGAGAAGGTGGGACATCTGCACAGGCCATGCAGCTGCTTTTCTGGACTGACAGCTAGAGGGCAGCTGGGATTCCTGGGGCATCTGAAATGATACTAGAAGCCCATATTTAGGCAACTGAATCAAGCCATCAGCAAGGTCAAGAGATGTGTTCCATCCAGCAAGGTCAAGAGCTCCTCCTGAAGCATATGCCTTCTGAAGGCCAGCTAAGAAGCTCTGCAGACTTCACTGCACAACTTGCTTAGGTATGCACCAAGTGTAATGGGAGATCAGACACCTGACTTACTGAGACAGAGACCAAATTTAGGTGTCTTCATCTATTTATTGATCTCAAATGTTTAGTGAATATTTATTGTGAGTGAAAACAGGGCATCCCAGAAATAGCCCCGAAAACACTGGTACAAGGTCAGTGCCTTGGCATTGATATATTCCAGTGGTTTACTGTGAGGTCAATGACGCTAAGCTCTGAAGGACCTTGTGAAAGCAAACCTTGYGGTTGAATGTCTATTGCCAGACACATTAGTTCACTTCTTCAGATGCCAAATTTCTTTTCTACTCAGACCTGCTAGATGTCTGGATTTGATCTGGACAATACAGATCTGGACAATGCCCTGTTTATATGGCAGCTTTCATCAGGAGATCTTGATTGCCTTATGGTCTGCCTGGTCCTTGATCTGGAGGACAGAAAGGGAAAGRTAGGAATTGTCTCTTTATTRGGAACCAGAAAGGGATACTGAGAGRGTGAATGTGAGCCTGACACCAATTCTATCGACACCAGTAAGAGTCCTTCCACAGACTTGAAATGTATGCCTAGAAAATAGACTGACAGTGACCACCTTGCAAATGCAGAGAGCCCACAGATCATGTGCCTCAGCTTATGGCTCCAGAGGAACCAGAACATGAGCTCCAGGACACAGATACTCCACTTCTTGTTGCTGACCAGGAGGRTTTGGTGCCCACTGAAAGGTTAGGCAGCCTACAAACTAGTCATAGGTTGTCTACAGGGCAGCCATGGGCAGAAAAGCTAGAGATCACTGCATATAATGTGAAGACCTTTGGATTGAGCCCCATATATCCAATCTCAAATAGGAAAGCCTCAGTTGGTATAAATGATATTCTTTCCACTAACTGCCGCAAAGCAATCACCCCTAGGACTTTGCCTGATATAACCTAGACTCGACATTTTTTTCTCAAACCCTGGCCTTTTTGACACACACCCCCCCCAGATATGCTGTGTTCACAGCTACACACCTATCCATCATCTCCATCGTTCTCCTCTGCTCTGCACTCTCTGAGAACACAAAAAAAAAAGCCACCCTCAAAATAATTTGTTATTGCTCTTCTGGGGATGGTCTGAAATCTTGCTCTTACAAGGCTGACAGTAGAAATTCAAGCTTGATTTTCATCATAGTGCTCTAGAGAAAAAGGGCCGTAGCTGTCAGTACCTCAGGCATGACAGACTTTAGAAAGCTTCCATGGCAAAACACGTAGAGGTAGTGTATCTGTTAGCACRGCAATCACTTCAAAATTAACATAAGCAGTATCCCATTAATGGTCTATGTCTTCCATGGTGGCTTGAAACAGGGCCCAATGCTGGAAGGACTGAAAATCTCTGTTTTGGACAAATACTAATTGGAAAAAAGATTTTATTTTTTGTGAAAATACACTGCTGGTAGCAACAATAACCTGCAATTTCTGACAGTATCTGCTGCAYTGCAAATCCCTTTTTCATCTGAGACTGGCCTAGAGGTAGAGCAAACACAGAGGTACTCAATCCGCATATTTCTAACCTGTAGATATATCTGTCCCTTCAAACACAAAATGCCAGGAGGCTGTGCWTCGCTATTGTGATGCATGCAATGAATAAAAGCACTGACACAGTCCTCTCTCATCAGACACTTTTGTTTCCCAGCTACTGTGAAGATGGTTTGCATCACTTTGCACATCTCAGGGCATTGACAGCAGTGAGTGGCACAGGCAGGCACATTTCCAGTCTTATTTGTATCTCTGCCGCACTGGGATCTGTCATGCTAGTTGGCATGCCACATGGAGGCTACGTGAAGACTCTTCCCTGCTCCTCCTCTTTGGCAGAAATGATAGGTCTAACTAGACAGAATTTCAAATCTCCCTTCTCCCTCCTCTCTCAGTTATCTCATTGAGGCACATGAATCCAAATGAGAGTTAGGAGGGGGAAAAGTTACGAAATTTTAGTATGTTAATTTAAATTTGCTGTGTATTGCCCATCASCTCCAAGTTGAATGTGATCAAGCTGTTAGGACAGGATGCCTCCAAAAGCAGGGGATTAATATCAGTGTCTTCCAAGATATTTTCCAGCCCTGTGTAGTCCTGAAAACTAGAGAGAGACCAATTTAAATCTGGAGATTTAAATCCATCTTGTGCTGGCAAGTCCTCTTAAATATGTGAAGAAAGTTCAGAATAAACATGCTAAAGTAGAAAGAGCAAATTACTCCAGCACTGGTGAGATACAGATGATGGAGAATATATTACACAACTTGCCTTTTTCTTTCTGCTGTTGCAAAGCCCAACAGAGGGAAGGGGAGCGCAGAGGGACAGGGATCCAGTGTAACACCATGAGCTGACAAGGGAGACGATTCATCTTGCATTTAAATGCCCTCTTTCTCAGATTTTACCATGAGGTTTTTCTTCWTATTGGCTCATTATCAAACAGGATTTCTTTCCCTGATCTTAGATCTAGAAACACTCTCAAGATAGGTGTCCTCTTCCTTTCCAGAGTAAAGAAAATGATGCCTGGTTTTATTGAAACCAACCCAGAATAGTGTTTATTATTGAAAATATACAGTATTTTTGAACATCACATAAAAAGCCTAGTAGATACATCTGCTCTAGTTCAAAATGCTCAATAGATAATCTTTGTGCAGCATGTAGCACTATCCTCATAATGCAAACATCTTCTTCTCATTATTATTTTTACAGYGCTTCCCTTTTATATTTTTTAAACCCAGAAAACATATTCTGTTGTCCTTCCCTACCCCAATCCTTTTAGATGAAAAAAACCAAAGACTTTCCAAAGCCTACTTATATTGTGTTGAAAGTGTGGGACTAAGAGGAATAAGGATATTTTATAGAGCTATCTAGAGATATTGCTGTCCTCTTCAAAATTTTGTGTATGAACAGGGCATGGTTCTTGCAAGGCAAAGTGCCTTGTGTTAAACAGTCCAGCAATGTCCTGGCCAACTCCCAGTCTATCAAAGGGAGAAATGGGGAAGGTAGATAAATTTGGATTTTTCATACCACCTTTCAGACGCTCTTTTTCTTGCTGCCACATGTTCTCAAATGACAGTTCTGCGGAGAAGAAGTTCTTACAAAGAACCAAGAAAGAGATGGGCTATCTATACACCAAACTGTTGAAATAATTGGGAATCAATGTACAGGGTGAGATGGGCAGTATGTTAAAAATAGTCTTTGTTCACCACAATACGAAAGGGAAAAACAAAAAAAAAGGAGAAAGAATGTGATTGTTCCTGCCAGTGTGCTGTTTTAGACTTTATATTGTGAACTTCCACAAGGTCCAGTCACTGTTGAATCTCTTTCTTCTTTAAATCTGTTTCGCCACCACCTACTCCAAGAGGCTTTTGCCTGGTTGCCTTAAAGCAGCATCACGGATACGGGAGATGAGAGTCCACAAAAGTACGATGGGCACCTCATTGCGAAAGAGAGCAGTGCAGAAAAAAGGAAGGAAGTTTGAAGAAAGGGGCTTGGGGAGAGTGAAGAAAGGAGAACCCTGAAGGCCACCAGGTGGTGCGTGTACGTGCGGGGCATATCACACGGCTGCCGTCTGTTTGATGCTGTGGAAGCTGATTCGTGTCGGAGAGGTGGGGATGGACATGGCACGTGCCACACGCACTCGGAGGGAGTGATGGTCTTGCCAGCGGTGCCATCTTTTCCTGGCAGCAGAACGGACCTGGTGAAAAAAAAAGGAAAGAACGTGAACACTTGGAATAGTCAGGTGTCCTCTGTAAAGGGACACTAGACAGCTCTGAGACAAATAATGATAGGTGTCAAGCCAGTGAAACATGCAGGGCTTGATTCAGCTGCCTAAACATGGGCATCTAGTTCAGTTGATATTCTCCTGGGTACTGCACTCTAGGAAAAGCACGGGTTTCACATATCTCGTGTCTCATATCTGATGTCTTAAATACGCCAGAGCATTTCAAATGGCAATAAATGCCTAAGCTTATGCAATTGAATCAAGCTCTCAAGATGGRTGCACCTGATGGAGGTCTGAGAGAGACCTATCACAGGGCCCGTAGTTGCCCCTGCTTCCCTTGTATATGAAGGGGAATCACRGCTCGTCTAACTAAACTTTGGTGTCTACAACACAGACACACCTGACCCAATCCCTGTGAGCATCTTGTACAGGCAGAGGAGAGCTACTCTACAGTCAACAGTAGGTCATCGTCAAGCAGGTGCTTACAAACAGGCCAGATGAATCTTGAACTTTAAGTGCATATTTTGTTGCATGAACCAAAGAGAGAGCCCAGGAGCTCTACCTCAAATATATTGTATATATGCAAGCGACAGACAGGTGACAGGAACCCTAGCCTCAAACACAATGGGAGGGAAAGCTTGAGATACTCCTAACATAGACTGTAATCAATTCCTGCCAAATTGTTGACATAGAAGACTCCAAGTCAGAAGCTGAAATGAAACATCTAGACCAATTTCTGGATATTCTTGTTGATCTCTGCTTACTGTAGAGACGAGAGCAATTCAGACCCCTAACCTAGGCACCTATRTAAGACTACAAAATCAGGTGAGATGGATCTGGGCCTGGCTTCCTGRACGGTCAATGGGTAATTGTACTCAAGACACTTGGAAAGGATGTTGACATTCTTCTGCCAACCTGAAATCCAGTCAACTTTGAAAAAAGAGCATTTTTACATACAACCTCCTTTGCCAAAAACACGTTTGTTTAGAAGGTGGGGTTATAAATAACATAATGTAGACATTAAACCTCTGCTACTGACCCATAGTTCTCTTCCTGACCAAGAGAGAACCAGTCAGTATGGTCAAAGGGTATCCATCTCCTCCTAAAGCAGATGTCCAAAGTAGGCCAGATCAAAAATACCTACTTCCTTTCATTAGTTATAAAGTGAGTCTAGACAATTAGCTCTGCTTTAGATGTCAGGATTATTAATTTAGCTAAAYTTACACAATATTGATATCTTAACCTGAATGTTTTTCAATCTTTTATGTACTTATCTTCACTGCGTCCCTCAAAAGTAAAGGAGTGCTCTTATCCCCATTTTACCACCGGCAGGCTAAAGCTTGGGTATTAATAGCAGTGATGTTGTTGTAGRGTAGACCTCAACATGGATCAGCTACCACGGCAATTGTACAAGGCCTGGGATGAGCTTGCACAGACTGTGTGAAACCCATGCTGACACAGCTTCTCAGCTATCCGCACCTGAGGTAGATCAAAGCCATCCTGGGTGTGTCTATAATCACCACTGGGATTGCGAGGAAGATGGTGTTGAAACAAATTGTCCAAAGGTGCACAACCACTGCTTTTCTCCATTTCTTTTAAAACTTGGGGCCTGTTTTCAGGTGCAGTGTGAAGTCTACTCAAAATATGAGGAACACACACTCCCCAACCCCACTTCAGACTAGCTCCAACATGCTGTCTAACAGGTGCTCAAATGAGCTGATGAGCTATAGTAGCAGAGGTATTTCCCACCCAAACCACACACTGTCAGTATTAGGTGTCCTGGATGAACAGGAATGATGGCCTGATAGTTAAAACATACAACAGTTCATAAGGAGGACATGGGAAGGGGGGATCTGCACTCCTCTCAAATGGTTTCAATCCTCCCATTTCTTGGTGGTCCTTCAGGGACTTAGACAGACCCACAGTCTGTAGCACTACTACTTAGAAACTCTGCACTGTTGTGGTCTGGCACCTAACAATCCCTTCTCACCAGCTTTGTCCATGAAATACACCCCATTTCAGGTTTGTGAGTATCATCTTGGAAAACAGTTTTGCAATTGCCCTCTTTGGTGCCTTGTCAGGGGAATCCTGAAGCTGGAAATCTGGCTTTTCTACCAGAGCCCTTCCAGAAGGTGCAGACTGGGCAAAACGGACCTGAGGATCTCTTTGTTTGGTTGTTTTCTCGACTGTGTGTGATCTGTGCTGCTTGATCTGACACTTAAGACAAGTAGATGCAGATGTTCATAGTAAGGTGAGAAAAGTGCCACACTGGGTTTCTTTCTTTTAACTTTGAATCAATAATTTCTTTCAATATAAAATAATGGGTTTTAGACTTTACAAGGTGGGACAGACCCTAGAAAATAAAGGCTATGAGGGGATAGGACTGCCTGCGTAGAAAAGGGGAAGAGTGAACATCCAATTAAAGA
The DNA here is from genome assembly GCA_030449065.1 of Oceanodroma leucorhoa. Classification (NCBI taxonomy): domain Eukaryota; kingdom Metazoa; phylum Chordata; class Aves; order Procellariiformes; genus Oceanodroma; species Oceanodroma leucorhoa. The sequence continues at coordinate 8,471,731 of JASVER010000021.1, forward strand.
AGAATTAAAGTTAAAAGACAGCATTGCCAGGAGGAACATGATCATCATGATTCAGTTTGTGATGAGAATAAGAATAATGTGGTTACACAACAGTGCAGGGGATTTCTGGAAAAGCCTCTCATTATGAAGTAGTAGATACAAAACACCTCCCCTAGTTTCAAGATGGGGTTTGGTCAGTTTACAAAATGAGTTAAGTGAGATGATAGTTATATGAGATAGCCAGAGTCAGGATGGGCTGACTCAGCTGTATGCTACTTCAGTAGAAGCCAGCCTGCACTGCTGACTTTCACTGTCTCATCAAACTGACCTCATTCGTTCACTGAACCCTTCTGTTAAAACATGAGAAACAGTGGAAAGAAGATGTCTCATGGTGTTGCACTTTCCTGGATGCCCACTGTTTGCAAACCTATCATGGTTCTATCTGGAGTGACCAAGGGATACTTATTTCTGATTTTGGATTTAAGGGTGCATTTGGATTTGAGGCAAATACATGTGCCAGAGTACATACAAGGGGGGATGCACCTCATCTGAAAGCTTGATACCTAGTCTTGGCCAATTATTTATGCTTTCAATATAGACAATGGAGAAATTGAGATGATCCCCCTAAGGAGGTGACTTAGATGTGTGGAATTAATAAGTCCTTGCTTCATCTTGCTCCTCTGAGTACAAAACCAGCTTAGCTACATGTTGGGCACCTAAGGCAAATTGTATAAGTAACATATAAAGTGTCAGAGGGGTAACCATTGTGGTTGGAAATTGTCCCATGAAGAACATGGGACTTGATCTGCAGAGGGATGTTGCCTCTCGAATGCTCATTTCTCCCCAGATGTCACCAAATGCTGAGATATTGTTAGAAAAAGTTTTTTCCCCCTTTCTGCTGGAGTTAAATTCACCCTTGTACAGGGAGCCTGTGATCCACTTGAGTCCTTCAGAGAAGTGAATTTCTTCATCTCTGGTGCAAAAGCAGAGAATAAATGTCTGTGTACAGCACAGTCTTACTAAAGAAATTAATAGCAGACTGGCAGTCCTGTGAATTCTTGTATACCAGGTACTGCTACAGCAGCATTTCACTGGGTCATGAACAGGGGGAGTCACCCGGTGGGCTTTTTGTGTTTCTGAGCAACTTGTGTGAACAGATACTTACTCAGTCAGTGAAGCCAGATTAGATTTATCATTTGTGCTTCAAACCAATCAAGTCAAAAAGAGTCATCTGGAGATAAAGAAGTGAGTCTAAACAAGCAGTTGTCCAAATGGCTTTTATGATATGGATTGCTTACGAGCTGTGAGAAAGGATAAAAAGTAGTAACAGAAATGCTGTCATCTTGTACAGCTGGAGCCATTCCTAATGGACCGGGCACATGGGAATAGACTCTGCACTTACAGGGGTGACTGCAAAGCATTTCTTAATGACAGAATAATTTACTGCAATTAGGATGTGACCAGAGCGCAAGCAGAAAAGGTTAAACTCAAATTTATCTCTTACAATTGAACTCAGAAACAAAATGCTAGCTTAATTTTCGGTCAGAAAAAAAAAAAGAAAACCCGCTGTGACTGCTATAATAACATGTTAAAAAAGACACCAAAAAAGCTATTATACAGCAGAAGAGTAATCGAAAAAGATAAAGCAAAGTAGCAACTGCAAACCTGGTTGTTAATCTCCATGAGAGCAACTACCTCTATCCATTAAGTATTTGTAGAGTCAGTCCCATGTCCTAGAGTCAGCATTAGCACATCTATGACCTGAAACTAACAACACTTGTCTGTAATAACCCAAAGATTCTACTGTCATCAGTGGWTAAAGCTTAACAAAGAGTCTTGGGAATACAAATTATCAGCTTCACCTCTATGTAACTTTAGTTGCTTGAGATGACAAAGTTTATCCGTGCTGCTGAGCAGAGAGCTCAGYGCTCTGTGCTGACCCATGGTCTGTCTTTTTCTTGCAAACAGTCACTCTCTCAGAATTACCCTTTTCAGTTCTTTGCCCTTTGCGTACTGTGAATAATCACAGTTTCTGAACATGTGGTCAAATCAGATTTACCAACATATTTGTGCCTACAGAGTGTAGGCACTGCTCTCAGCAGGATTGCTTTAGAACAGTCAAGAGAAAGAATTCAGGTGATGGGACGGAGAGAAGTCAGTGGGTGATTAATACTTTTTCTTTCCTGATTGGATCACCTAACCGAGGAGTTCTCAAACTTTCAGATCACATCTGAAAATCACTAAGAACCACATCTGTTCATAAACCTCTCCTCCTCAGAAGACGAACAACAACAAAAAGAATGAAAGAGATGGAGAGAAGGATGAAAATATGCAGAGAAGGTTTGCTTTTGATAAAATAGACGTCAGCTTTGTATTKCTATTACTTATGCTAGACAGTGGCTGCTGGCTAATTTCTTGCAGCCATCAATTAGAAATGAGCTAAAGAAAGACCCTTTAGTGACATTAAAAATCAGTTTTTGGAAGAAATGTCGTGTTTTATTAGCAGAAAGGAAGAAAGCTTGATCCATTTACACAGTGCTTGGAACAAAGGGGCCCATTCACTTGGGGCTTCTTGACGTAATACTAAAATATAATAGTAGYAATGTAGGTAAAAAGGAAGGGTCTGATAAGAAGAGTAGGGTTAAATGAGCTGTTAATGGTAGTGGAAGCTGGAAATAAGACTATTGGGATGCCACCATACTCTGTCCCCAGAGAACATCTCTCACAAGTGTTAACAAGTGAGAGGCAGAGGGACAGCAGGTACTCTCTGACTATAGAATAATCATGGTGTGCAGYAGTCTGTGACTACATAACCCTAATTAAGTTCTTGTTTTGCTCATATGCAACTTTTTACTCCCAGAAAACCTGATCCAAAGGCAAATGAAATAAATGAAAAAGGTTTATATAGATCTCAATGGCCTTTGAAACAGACCGATTTTTGCTCTATGAAAATAGGTTTCAGTGATGAATTCTTCAAGTTCCACTACACTCAAGCACCTTTATGCCATATTTCAAATTCTTGTGCTGCAGTCGGAGGTAACTGGAGAATAACTCTGGACTTTAAAAATCTTTGGTTATGAATGGCAGTGCAAATTATGGAAAGGTTGATGAAGATTTATTCAATTTTATTGTAAGCTATAGATGAGCAAGGGAGACTTTAAAGCAATGTCCAGATCAGCAAAAGGGAACTGGCTATGCAGACTTTAAATTTCAAGACACTGGTCTCACTGTGTCTGACTCTGTAGTGTAATCCACTTCCATGAAGTTTCTGAAGCCCTGGYCTCTCTCTGTATCCAGCAGAGACATAGGAAAGGCCATAAGGTATTGGCAACAGTTCATGAAAAAGAGCCAGCTAAAATAGGTCAGATGAATTCTACCCTCATCTGTGTGAATCATTGCCTATAAAGGGAGTTGAGGGTGCTCAGCTCAACTGCATATGTGTATGTTTTAGATGTCTAATGTTAAGGGGATAAATCCCATCCATTACATAATAGAACTTAAGCTAAAGTAAGGTGATACCTTAGATGATACCTTGAAAGTTTTCCAAAGGGATAGGTTGTCCCCCAGGGGAGGAGGATCAGTAAATGCCCAATTTAACAGTAAATGCTGTGAAGAAGCCTATGGGCCAAGCCTCTCCAGATCCTTGGAAGGATTAAGTGCAGTCCTGAACGGAAGCAAAGAAACAGAACGACCTAAGCACAGGACTGACAGACCTGGGGATCTGCAGATGAGGAATGCTCATCTGCTAAYGCTTTCAGAGAGGTAGGAGTGAGTCTTTATCTATTTTTTGTAAATAAAGCATRTCACTGAGCAACTATACCTATGTCCTACAGCCACCTCTCACCCTACTGGTATGGCTTTACACGGCTCCCAGTAGAGCCAAACTCTCAGGCCAAAGATGGCCATGTTATCATTAGACAAAAAATTGAACTAAACATCTCTATAAAGATGCCATTATCAGTGTTTAATCCTCTTAAGGTAGGGAAGGCATGTAGTCAAAACAATCTGCAAGGCTCAAAGGAAACATGTCAATAAATCCTGTAATCTTACAAAAATGAAYTTCAGGTGGAACATTTTTCCCCTAGATAGCCTACATTACACCACTATTTTATGTAACATTGTTAGGTTTATTTTTCTCCCTAATAAATTAGCCTGCTTAACTGGTCTGCCATTCATTTTTTTGCCAGAGTCTTTGGCAGCAATTCCATACATCCCGGTAACAGGTGGAKAGTTTTGCAGCACCTGCCAGACTGGAATGTTGGAGTTTTATTCCTAAAATCACAACAGTGCAATTTTGTTACCATATATAACTGTTCGAGAAGCTAGAACAGTTATAAAGATTTGCCACACGTTTTGGGGTGGAAGCAAATGCTGCTCCCTTCTTCTGGGCCACAAAGGACCAGAACCAATCACTAGAGAGGGAGGCCATGAATGCAATGAGCCCACCCCAACCCTCTGTGATTTTGCTGTGGAATGCTCTGGAGGCACGCTCACAACAGCAGTGGTGTAGTGAAAAGGAAGATGAGGTGGGGAAGGACCCTCAGACCAGTTGCTACCTTTCACCATGTCTGGATTTCTCCTTATTTTTCTCTCTCTGGCAGGACTCCAGTCTGAAGAGACCTACCGGAGTCACAGCACTGAAGGTGACTTTCTACCAGAACACATCTGGGTGTGGGAGGTGGGTAGAGAGGAGACTGCAGTCCTCTGAACTGCTGCCTGGTAGTCCCAAAGGGAAGGATTGATCCCTTCAGTTGACTCTGTATTGACCAGGCATCCTCAGGGGCATTTAGGAGCAGTACTCATACTCACACTGCTGGACACCTTTGCTCAGAAAGCAATCATTGTGGGAGATGGAATTAAACTTTAGCCCTCTAGTCCACCCCCATATTCATATTTATTCAGAGATTTGAAGGAACACTTAATGCATGTCCTTTGGGTTCAGAATGATTAATGTGAAGTCTGCTTAGATTGATGGGCAGGTGGATGACTAACCATTTAGGTGGTGATTCATAGCTGGTAATTATAATGAATAGCCTCCCAAGATGAGCAGATCAAAGTAAGCCACTTTGAGCTTAATAGATTTTGAGAGACAGATGGTGCCTGGGTAAAGGGTCAACACAMAAAAAATGAAACATATTTATCCTTGCCTTGCACCTTGTTGTGAGAATAATTTACAGTGCCATCTAACGAAGTAACCTGTTCTATTCCTCTCTGGTTATGGTTTCTCTCTAAGTCAGGTAACTGCTTTCCATTTTGAATGTTAATTCATAGCTGAATATCGATATTGACCAGATAATACTAGAATCTGAGGCCTGCTTGAGCTGAGAATTCATGCTTTGCATGATGATTTCAGACACAGGCCTTGCTAGTTATGTATCCCTTCAGGACATGGTTAGAARTCAAGGACAGCCACCTTATTATGGACACAAGATTCATGAATTATAGAATAATTAAGGTTGGAAGGGACGTCAGAAGGCCTCTGGTCCAATGCCATGATCAAAGCAAGTCCAGCGTAGAAATTATATCCAGTTTTGAAATTATGTCACGGCCTTACCCAGTCATTTTGAATACATCCAAGGACAGAGATCTCAAAACACCTCTGGGCCTTTCTTCTAGTGCTTAAACACCCTCACTACGACTTTTTTTCACCATATTTAATTAGGATTTCCCTTGTTTCCTTCATTCAYTTTGATAGTGGAGACTGCTCTTCTCTGCCTAGCCCTTCATCAAGTASTATCGCTTTATAAATTTGGGTCATTCTCACACACCATCACCTTCATTCACAAGCACCCTGTTATGGTACAGCTGTGTTATTATTTCCCATTCTGGTTTGTAAGGTTTCCAAGGACCACAGAATTCTCTGAAGGATCAGCACTAGTGGTTATTGGAAATGACATGAAGCACCTAATAACAAAAAGATAAGCGTTCTCTGGAGGCAGGGATCCTTCCCCCATTATCCTCTTGTTTCCATCGTGCCTTTGTTGAGGTAGCAGGAGTGGAGCCAGGTCTATCAGTGAAGTTCTCATTCCTCTGGACGTTTACCAGTGGCTGGCTGGAAATATTTAATCTCCTTCTCTGGGGGATGCTGCAGCATCTGAGATCTGACCTCCTCCCCTCCAGACTCCAACAAACAGCAGCCATAAAGTTAAAGCTAACACAACCGTACAGAAAGATATATTTGGAATACGAAATACTATAAATGCACTCTTTCCCTCTCTGAAATACTTTATTTTCTCTCAGGAGAAAAACATTACTAGCAAGGAGGTCTGGCTGAGAAGGTAGATACCACACTAGAAAGGGAACTGTAGGAAAGGACGTTCCATCTTACTTTAAAGATGCTTTATCTGGAATCAGTCAAAGAGAACAGAAACGCTGCGAATGCTGTACCCATCTGCCTGTGAGCAGAAGGTGTATACTAAAAGAAGACCCTGGAGACAAAAGTATGAAGAACCCCTAAGTGAGCTGTGAGCCTAGAGATCAACAAAGAATGATTATAGTGCTAGTGAGTGTCACTACTGCCTTCTGTTGTCTTMCCTTGATGCTCTCCTATGAAAAGCCAAAGGTGACAACTGTCTTCATTGGCCTAATAACAGTGAGCCTCTTTTGGTACTGAAACTATAATGAATATTTTTCCTGGGTTTCATATAATGCAAACAATTATAAGGCTACTCTACATATGCCTAAATACTATAACCTTCACTGAGCCTTTTTTCAGTTTCAGGTCTGGCTGCAACCTGGATAGGATAGTGATGTTTTTATCCAACATTCAGTTCTCAAAATCATTGTCAGAAAAATCAGAGGTACCATGTGAGATGAATCCCACACCAGATACCCTTTTGAAAGGCAGGCTTTAATTAAACATATGCTATCATCTCAGTTACTGGATTGAATTCATCAGCTTGTACTACAGAGGCTGAACAGAAGATTTAGAGGTTTCTATGGATCTATCCTCTCATCCAAACTTACATAAGGATGAGATACCATGAAAGCATATCCCTGATTATGCATTATTATCTTGTTATAAGCAAACTGATCTAGGTAGATCATCAACTAAAAAAACCTMAAGATTTTTTAGTGAACTGCAATAAAAATTGTCCAACAGGAGTTTTGTGGAAATGCATTCTCTTCAGCACAGTTTCAAGCCTTTAAATCCATCCTTGTTCCAAAAAAMTCCCTCTTATTATTTTTTTTAATCCAGTGTTATGTGAAATTAAATTCAGTCTTGTGATCTGTGAGTTGATAGAAAAAATTTTAAGCAGCATCTTGATTTTTKCAGTCATTGAAAAAGAAGTTCACAAGCTACATTTATTCTTTTTACATGGCATTTAATGTAAATGCATACATATTTTTCATTATGCCATTTTTCATAAYATCTCAGAAACCTCTCATCCTCAATTTTCTTGGAAGTCCGAAGATGCTCTTTACCACTCAGATTAAATGAAACTCAAATATTTTTGCCCTCTAGTGCTAGTAGATTTTCTCTGTGTCCAAAAAATACCACTTTTTTTTCCATAAAATCTCTAGACAAATTAACACGAGTCAAGTGCCAACGGCCTCTCATGCCCATCCATGGCGCACACAGTTTGTTCAAAACAGCTTCAGAACTTTTCAGAAGCAATAAAACATAAAAAACCATGAACTTTGTATCTRAACTGCTCTTCTCCTTAGGTTCACTGGAATAACTTGTGTATAATGTGTTGACTTGGAAAAACATTCATATTCAAAATCTGAAGGATCATATCTACAGTAGAGGGGCCCGAATGATACACGCTTTCTCAAGACCTGGCCCATGGRCTTAATTCTCACTGCAGCCAGCAAAGCTAGTCCAAGACCTCTGTGAAACATTGTGTGTTGTGGAAATGAGGGAAAGGGAGATGCTTGTATTCCCAGGTCAAATGCCCGCTCCGAAGCACAAGGAAATAAACTCGTCCTATTTGAAAATCTTTGCATGGACTGCAATTTAATAGCTTCACTTTTTCCCTTCAGTGATCCCACTGCTGAACTGCCAGACCAAATCACTGCAAAATCAGGACCAAGACTTTTTATGGTGATATCTTGTATTACCAAGGTGCCATCTTCAGTTAGAGTGCTGGAGGTGCTGCCTTCTCCACTAGAACATCAGATCTATTCGAGCAGCACAGCTGTGTAACTCCTCTCATCTGGGGTAAAAGAGCTCATAGGAAGACAAACACTCTAAGTCATAAGGACATGCTTGTTTAAATCAAGGGAGGCTACAAGATACTTCACAGATAGAATGCTGACAAAAAGACRGAAACTTTGATAACTTTAATCTGCAATCCATATTCTTTGAGCTTTACTACAGACAGTTATTGGAAGCTTGTCCGTACCTAGTGGCATCTGTATCAAATATGAAACGGTAGAGATGCAGCTCAGATCACAGCATTATTAAAGCTTTAAATTAATGGATTTGCTAGCCTTTTTGCTTGTGTCATCATTCAGAACAGGCCTGGAACTGTGTAGGATGAATAACCTGTTAGAGACTATTACATACATTTAAAGAACCCAACTCTGGCATAACTGGAAAACCTGAAGTATTTAAACCTTCTGAGATAGCAAGTCATCAGCCCATCTATCACAGAGACAGGAATATCAGACTCACTGAAGAGATAATAATTCAACAAGGCTTCAGTGATATTTATAAAGAAAGATTTCAGGCTACTGAAAGGCTACTACTTCCAGGCTATTTTCCTCCTTTAGAGCAAAATCTGCTGTGGATCTAGGGAGGATAGACACTATCACAAGGGAGAGCTTTTATAATAGTATACTATAAGATGCAATTTTTTCCCTGCACAATATGATTACAAACCCAGAAATCTCTGAAAATTCACTGAATTCGCTACTTGTTTCTAAGCTGTGCAGAGCTGGAGCTAGAACAGAGCAGGAAATTCCATCCTTTAAAACCTTTATGATACTTCAAAAACATTCCCACGGTACCTTAAGATGCGTCCAAAGTCCTTTCACAGTTTTGAAGTAGAAAGTGCTGCAATATTTGGGGGGTTTAGACGTATGTTATATCTCAAAGAAGTAGTTACGGAGTTGCCATGGTTTAGCCAGTCAAGTGGAAGTTGCACATTAGATGTAAACATATGGCTGCATATTGCTCACAAATTCAGCTATTTGTAGGTGTCTACATGTGAGTGGAGTGTCTAGGTATGCATTATAGTCAGTGGAGAGATAGTCCATACTGTCAGTGAAGACTAGAGTTGTTCAGGTGAGCAAATGGAGGTGTCTATTGTAGGCTAAGCTGATGAGAAAAAGATTGTATTGACTGGCTTGAGTTAGTGACACAGAGAGTTTGTGCCATTTGAGAAGCCCCATTGTATTCCACTTGGCTTCCCACTTCCCAGTCAGAAGGTGTGAATCTTCTATAGATCCTGTATCATATCTGGTAGACCCATGTGGGTGCCTCAGACACTCTGTAGTCTCTCAAGCGGCTCTAGATATCTATGTTTAGGGAAATGAATCAAGATGACCTACATCATCCAGGTTGGGTGTCTTAACCTTGAACTGACTTCCACAGAAATGCCCATTCAAACTGTAATAGTAGTGTGATATAGCTGCGAAAATCACTGTTACAGAAATCATTCCAGATCTGCTAGTAGATTGTTATCAAGGCATAGAAGAAGTACATGAGGTGAATCATCCTGYCTTTCAACAAGCCTGATTATGTCTGAATTCATTTAAGTTAGAGGAGATGGGAACTTGATCATGGCCTTGGACAGAGAACTTCAAACTGCTGTAGTGAAGGAGGTTTTTCTCCCACTACAAGACAGCTGAAATAATCCCAGAGCAGCCAAAAGAGCAAAAGCCTAGTATGAACAGCCAACTGGTCCTAGCCCAAGTGCACAAAATGGAAGCGCACTAGGGTGATACAAAGTCCYGACTGACTATGAAATCATGTGGCCCAGGTTCCAGCCCCTSATGTTCACTCTGGTACCAATGAAAAAAAAAAGAAGAAAAAAAAGACAAAAAAAAAGCCTGCTGTCTGCWTGGAAGATTCTCCTTCTGCATTAACAGTGTAAACCTGATGAATWTGACAAGTACTACTGAAGGGACATGCCAGACTTCTGGTGCCTTTAACCTCATCAGTGTGCAGCACAGCACCTCACAAAAAAAAAAAAAAAAAGTATGTTCACAAAGCAACTCAGATATATGGCAAGGTTTTGAGGTAACAGTAGTCACACAGTTAAGGTGTCTGTACTTTCTGGGGAAGATTTCACCTCCCTATTTATTAAGAAGCAAACAGAGTGGTCGGAATTTTTTGAAGGGAAGTTGGAAAGAGAACTGAGAACACTCTGCTGCCAGTATATAAAAGCAGCATGTGCCTAACCTGAGAAAGCAGTGTTGCTTCTTGTTTACAACACCTCAGAATTCATGAGGAAGAGGAAAATGAAGAAAAGAAAAAAAAAAAAAAAAAAAAAGTGGTGCTTCATTGGCTGAGGTATAGAAAATGTTGCAGAGCAGCTGGGTGAGAAGACATGCCCATTCATTCTCATAGTGCCACACAGGGAGCCCACAATGAAATTAAGAAGCAGCACAAAGAAAATATATACTGATACAGCAGGAATAATTAAGACATTGAATTAATTTCTGCAGAGACCCAAATTTTAACTGGACAAAGATGACATGCTTAAGTGCAGGTAAATGAGACACTGGCAGTGCAAGCAGGGGAAAAATCTCTCACACTTTGGGGTGTAAGTCAAACACTGAGGGATATTAGTGAAACATTTCTTGCTTGAGTAGCAGTACCTAAAATTAATTCTGAGGAACACCAGCTACCCTGTTCCCAACCCTCTTTTCTGAATGCAATAGGTATTGATCACTCAGAGATAGATATCCACACAGAAAAACTAACTCACTCAACTCAGCATGGCAATCCCACTATATAAATGGGTCACCTGCAGAGTATCCATAACAAGAGCCCAGCTCAGAGGTAATGCTCTTGTATGCCCAGAAATCATATTTGCATTTAATGAGAAACTTCGAAGAAGTTTTAAAATTAAGAATAATAATTTTATAATCTGAGAAGACTTCTTTTCCTCTGCCCTGACTTCCCAGGTAATAATCTGAATTTGATAAAGCCTTGTGAACAGACACCTAYAAAGAGGGCTGGGAAATTCAGGTTCACATTAACAGAAACTTGTGCAAGAGCAACAGACTGACGGGACTATGACCCCATGTAAAAATATCTCATGTCCCTATAATCAGACATTCAAGCAGGTTCCATCTCCCAAGAATTAATTACAGCAGGGGACACTACTTACCTCACCATTCAAGAAGCAGTAAAATACTGACACAAAGAAACCCTGGAAAGAACAGAAAGCAGTCAATTATTAGGTAAGTATTTTAACACGCAGAATGGGGGACTGAGCTTTATCCTGGGACCATCCTGGGCAAAAACATAATCTTGTTGAGATCATCCACTTCCAGACAGATGAAATCTTTACCCTACAACTTCATGAGAAAATACTAAGTGTCTTGCAGCTCACAGGTGAGCCATGAGAGCTAGAATCTAGACAGCTCTTCCACTGAGAGAGGGGATTGCCACTTCAGCTGTGCTAAAGCATATCTACGGCTTCCAGCTGCCTCCCCAAAATGGCACAGACCTCTCACAGGTGCTATGTCATGCCTGCCAGCTCTATGCAGATGTCTCAGATGCTTACAGGGGGGTGTCAAATGGCTTAGATCATCTTGTGTGAGCAAACGTATCATCAAGTTGCTTACATTCATTTGAGCTGAATTGCTCTGTGGAATCTATTGACAGCAGTGACTAGACCCTGGTAATGACTGCAAAGATTGTAATGAGTATAATGGAAGCTCAGATGACAAAATGATGACACTTTCATCTCTAAACCTGTGAGCGGAATTCTACCCATTTTGCTTTCAGCAATGGACTGTAATTATTGTCACCATAAAGGAGAGATTCCCTGTGCTTTCTTTCTTATGTATGTCTTCATAACAGTAACAATAAAATATGCAGTGTAGCATTTTTTGAGACACTGAGCATCAGTAGATGAAAAATACAATTAATTTTAGGGAATGAAAAATGTGGATTGGTTCACTGGTAAAGGCTAAAGTTCCTTTGTTCATAGATTAAAACAGACATTTTTCATTTTGGATATTCAGTTGCAATTTCTGGTGGGATGCTCTGTGTTTTAAAGCTAAACATGCACTCAATAAAAACAGTAATCCAAAGCTCAAAACTTTTGCAATCCATAACCCTAGATTTGGCTTGACAGCATGTGTGCTGTATATTTGTATTGATATCCTGGGTATCAGAGTTCCTGTTCCTGCAGATATCAGAGGTAAAACATTAATGTCAAACATAGTTTCACCCTAGTTCAAGAAGGTCTTTAAGCAAAGGTAAAGCTGTAGGACACACCTAAGCAGAAATGTGTGGCTAAACACCATTCAAGGTCTTCAGTCACTTTTGGTTTTGTGCCAAATCCAGAACGCTGGGGCAATTACTCATGTTCCGCTGCCTTTTACGTACTGGCAGAATTCCTGTTAAATTCAGGGGAGGGAGGAGATAGGGTAWCAGTTCTCAGTTGGTATGGTCTGATGGCTGATTGCATGCACCATTGCAGGAGAGCTGGAGTGAGCGGCTGGGCAATATAGCTACTGTCTTAATCAAGCGAGCCCAACAGGTAGGAGTTGTTTCCCTTTGTTTTAGAAACATCTAGTCTAAGTTTCAACTCACTGTATGCTCTGTGAAGAGAGAGGTACCTTGGGAGGGTGATTCATGACCCTCTCTCAGGCAGTTTAGTATAGAATGGAACATCATCTCTCTCTCCATTGACTTTAGATGGAGCCCAGGTGGGGAGCTGTAGCTATAGACTGAACATAGCACTAATGTTAAGGGAGATGAATCCCTCCAGTACACACCTGAGAGGAGATCTCCACTCCATATGACGTGCTTATATATCTATTATGTAAGCATGAACAAAGCTGAGCTATTTCCAACTAATATTTCTACCATGGACTTCACTGCCGTAAGTTCCATGGCTGAAAAGCACTGAGGATCCTTTCAGCAGTAGCTGATACCAGCTGTAAACTTGCTCTCTTACCTGAAAAGACTGCAGGAAGGAATTGAAATAGATGAAGACGATCTGGGAAATGTCATCTTCACCAGGGTTGACAAAGAAAAGCATATAGGTGATGCCTAGCAGAGGCAGAAGAACTAACGTTGCCTTGACTGCCTTCCTGTGGGCAGGAAACAGAAAACACAAGTGAACACAAGAAAGAACATCTGTTATCTGAACCACTGYAGATCGACCCAATCCAAACAAATCACTCCTTTAGTGGAGAGAAGGGATGAGTCTCAGAGCAATTCAGAGGGAAGTAAAGTACCTACATCAGCTAGAGGGGGAACTTAGGTGACTCCTTAAGACAGTTCAGCACCTGCACATGTCAAACAGGGTGAGAAGAAAACAAACGGATGGCCTAAGACATGTTTGCTCAGGGCTGTCCAATATGTACAGGCACTGGAGGAAAGAAGCTTTTTAAGAAAGAAATTCACATGACAACTTCTGTCCAGTGCCTCACACGAGTGAATGGAGTTAGGGAACACAAGTACTCCCTGTGGGTACCCCTCTCTCTCGAGGCGTGCTGTTAGAGCATTTGCTGAGGATAGCASTGGTAGCCTATATTTGCACAATAGCCAAATAATTTGAGCTTTTTCCCAGGAGGACATCCAAGTTTTAGACACTTCTCAGCCTGCCTGCACAGTAACAGCCCCAAGGTTCATGACCAGCTTATTGTGTAACCCAAGATGGAGGCTCCTAGGGTCCTCAGGCAACGAAGAACACAGGTTTCTTAGGGCTCAGAAAAGGATATTTAAGAAGGAGCCTGATCGCACRTCTGAAATGCTCGATAGAGTTTAGCAGGGGAGCAGGGAAAGAGTGACTGCCTCCACTTTCGGTTGTGAAGCCACAGGTGAGTTTGCTAGTTAACACTTTCTGACCAGCGCCTGACCACTTAGAGAAATGTGTTCTGGGAAAGCCTTTGCCTTTGATCCTGCTGTTTGTCCCCACACTCTGAACTCCAGGGGACAAATGGGAACCTTTTTTATATCCTTCCCTTGCTCTCTCTTCTTCCTCCAGACAGTTTCTGTCCTATCAACGAGGCTTGCATTAGGCTGAAGCCTTGAGATTCTCTGCAGGTTTGGTGAATGATTTCTTATACCTCAGGGTGATGCGGTAAGTGCCCAATTTAGCTGCTGACCAGGGCAGGAATGCTGTGCCCATGAGACCTGCTCTAAGCCCATCTTTTGATCCTGCCTGGAGTGTAAATGCTTTCTCTCTCTGCAACACCTGCACACCCAACTCAATTGCTTAGGGCTGTCTTATAAATAATAAACAAGCAGGTGGTGCACAATGAAGCGTGTTTATTAACAGAATTATTAGGGGCTAACCTTTATTATTGGTGCTATAATAGTGTCTTGGGATGTCAGTTGCAGAACAGCACCTCATTGTGCTAGATACTGTACAAACACATAAGATGATTGCAATTTTGCTAAGTCTGTATAAATATCTGTATGATGCCATAAAAGGCAGACAAATACAGACAGGTAGGCAGGCAGGGGAGCACAAAAACATTGCCAGTGTCAGGATAGCGTGACAGTCTTAACAAAGTAGCTGCCACATCATTTAATACTTGCTTAACAAATGTTTGGAGTACTCAGCTTTAGAGCAGCAAGACTTGCCCCAGGCTTTCCTGGAATTATGTGGCTTTCTATTTAGGCTGTGAAAAAGAAGATTCCTTCACAGAGCTTGTAGCGAGGATAAGATCACCGTCATCTGTTCAAGGATGAAGGCAGTTACTTTAGATTGCCTCAGAATCTAGTATCTCTAATGCTCCCTGCAAACTGTGGAAGGGATAAAAATGTACTGAGATTTGAATCAGGGTTTTTTCAAGCTAGTTTTAGTTTTATGGCAGGAGGTTTGAGCATGAAAAAGGGGTATTTTTCCCCTTCATTTCTCAGGAAATGTGCAGAGAAGAGTCTGAACAAGAAAATCAGACCACTGCATTAACTTCACATTTGTCCCCGAACCTCAGCCAGGAGTAAAAGGAAGGAATCAGGCAAAGCAACAAAACCCCATTAACGCAGCAAAACTGCCTCCAAAGTCAAGAGCAGGCTGATTTGAAGACATCAGGATTCAAGCCTCAGCTTGATACACTGAGATTTTATCTAGGAATGATTTAGAGGATTGCGACCAATCTTACTCCACAAACCCTGTGCTATTTCCCAGTGTGAGGACCTGTCTGTCCATAAATGCTCCAAACATCTTGCAAGATACTGCAAATAGTAAGAGAGGAAGGGCAGTCAGCAATACCTTTATGTGCACAGTAATCATCAATTATGATACTGCCATTGATTACTGATATGATATGAATGTTTTGGCCCAGGCTCTGTTCTTCTTTTACTTCTGGCTCTGCTAGGATATTAGTATGAACAAGGATCTTAATATGCATATGCACATGATTTATTGATATTGTATTTGTTACTCAGGTGTTGGTCTCTTCTCCCAAGTAACAAATGATAGGACGAGAGGAAATGGCCTCAAGTTGTGCCAGGGGAGGTTTAGATTGGATATTAGGAAAAATTTCTTCACCAAAAGGGTAGTCAGGCATTGGAACAGGCTGCCCAGGGAAGTGGTGGAGTCACCATCCCTGGAGGTGTTCAAAAAACGTGTGGATGTGGCGTTTCGGGACATGGTTTAGTGGTCACGGGTGCTGGGTTGATGGTTGGACTCGATGATCTCAAAGTTCTTTTCCAACCTTAATGATTCTATGATTCTATGATTCTGCAAAGCTAGAGAGTGGGACAGAGAAGCAACCTAGTAGGGACTGAACACTTTTTCACTGATTCTCCAGATTAGCTGAATGAATGGTCTAGTCACCAGTGAAAGAAATTATGATACTTTTATGTAGTACATATGCTTATGTACATACAGGAATTGATAAAGTTCCTATCCTCACTTGAAATCGAACCCTTCAGATTTCATTGGAAGGGGGAAATTTCACGTGTGTGTTGGGGCATGTGCAAGTCTGAAGGAGGTAAAGAGGCTGGTGGCTGCAGCAGCGCACACGTCTCTGTGCCTGTAAGCCTAGGCTGTTTGCATTGTTTGGACATTGAAATGGAGGGGACAGAAAAAATGCAGGCATGCTTTTATGGTTAAACTGCAAAAATAAATACTGTGTACCTAATTGTATGAGCTCAAGGGGCAAGAAAGACAGCCTCTGAGATCAACAGTGGCATCTGGAAAGACAAAGATGGGTGTCCCGGTTTCGATTGGGATAGAGTTAATTTTCTTCCTGGTAGCTGGTATAGTGCTGTGTTTGGATTTAGGATGAGAATAAAGTTGATTACACACTGATGTTTTAGTTATTACTGAGCAGTGCTTACACTAAGTCAAGGACTTTCCAGCTTCTMATACTGCCCTGCCAGCGAGGAGGCTGGAGGTGCACAAGAAGCTGGGCGGGGACACAACCAGAACAGYTGACCCAAACTGGCCAAAGGGATATTCCGTACCGTATGATGTCATGCTGAACAAAAAAACTGGGGGSAGTTGGCTGGGGAGGCACGGCCGCTGCTCGGGAACTGGCTGGGCATCAGTCAGCAGGTGGTGAGCAATTGCATTGCGCATCACTTGTTTTGTATATTCTTTTATAATTATTATTATTTTCYCTTCCTTTTCTGTCCTATTAAATTGTCCTTATCTCAACCCATGAGCTTTACCTTTTCTCCGATTCTCTCCCCCATCCCACTGAGGGGGAGAGAGCAGACGGCTGTGTGGTGTTTAGCTGCCTGYCGGGTTAAACCATGACAATGSGACAAGGACAGGGCAGGCAAAGCAGTTCTTTGTTAACATCTCAAACAGCAAGAAGCACCAGCTGACTTACCTGTACTGTATCGTTTCTGAAGTGGTTGAAGCTCTCAGCTTTGTCATTAAAATCCTAACTATGTTAAATAGAAATACAAAATTTATCTGGAAAAGAAAGAAGAGAGAGGAAAAAATAAGACCCTGAGTCAAATAATGGCTTAAAGGATGTGATACACCTTAAAAGGCACATTTTGCAGTTCCAGGCTGATTGAAAACAGCCTCCTGGTTTTACCATTGATTGCAACAGACTCAGAAGTTTACTAGAAATATCAGATTATCCAGCAAATATCCAACAGCTATTAATGTTTTCAAAACAGCAATGAAAATGGAGTAGAAAACTAATGGTCTCAGCAAGGAACTTATTTTCACTCCCTTTTACTCCTTTYCTGGCTGCCACAAGGAACTAAGGGTGGGATTGGTTTGGCTATTTGCATCTGTCTCTGGCTCAGCTCATCCAAGGCTCCCTGCGTAGAGTATTTGGCAGCACTGTGCTGTGTTGATACGGCCGGCGTTTGAAACCCTCCTCCCATTCCACAGCAGGCTGTAACGGTTAGGTAGGGCTCCCCAGAGCCAAAGTGCAATACTGCATTGCAGAGATCTGAACGTGAGCTAGTTACACCAGACTCCCTTTGTATTCGGTGGAGGCTATACATTGCATTCCACAAGAGACATTTAAAAYGGAGCAGATGAATCATACCTGAAAAATGCCTATTTTTTTGCACTGTCTTTGAAGGTGAGATGATGGATTTACCAATTCCCTTTTTAATCTGCTGAACTGGGTAATTATTATTTCTGTTACAATCTCACCAGTGAGAATTGAGATTTGCTGTAATTACTGTTGTTGTAGCATCTGCTAGTGAGTTTCTTACATAAGTTTCCTCTCAGTGTAAAAAAGAAAGAAAAAAAAAACCAAACCTGAAAAGAAGATACTGTGATCAACAGAAGGATTTGGCACCTAGGAGCATGTTTTGGGTTGCTTTCAACACATAAAGTAGGGTAGCTTACAACATACTGATCTGTCTCAAAATCGTTGGCGATTTTGTACACTGTCAGAACTAYAGAACTGTTATCCCAGGATTGCTGAGGTCACAACCTAAGCCTGTGAGAAGATATTTCTTGTACACACATTTTGAGAGTCCCAGGGCTCCTGGCATTTTGCAGCCTATGGATGGAACAATTCTGTGATTGACTTTCAACTTTTTATGAACACTGTAGCAGAGCTGCCAATTTAAAGGTATCCTCAAATTATGCTCTTTTTTTCCCGTGCAATGTGCTGTATTTCAATGATTACAGTATCTTGGCATCCATCATATCATTCCCTGCGGTTACTTTAACATGGTTTATAACCAATGGTGCAATAAGCACCTGAATAGACACTTGTAGCATTGGGAATTATGTATATTAAACACTTATTTTGTGAGATACAAAAATGCTGCTCTAGGAGTTAACATGTGACATTTCTTGAAATGATTTTCTTAGCAGAGCAGGGCCTTAGGGAGTATAAGAAATAAATAAAACAGTGCAGTTTGTATACTTGTTCTTGCTAGAATTGCCTTTGTCATATTTAAGAGCTTGAAGTCAACTGGTTCTCTATTTATCAGAGACAAAAACTGCTTCGTATCGCTGGTTTGACTTGAATCTTAAACTCCTCACTTTGGTGATCACACCATTCCTCAATACCAGACAGGGAAATATTCAGGCAGTGTCTACTGAGGGGGGTGGGGGTGTCCTTCACCCACAGAAAGAAAACTTCTGCCTCTGAAATTCTGCTACAAAATCTTCAAGTTCTTCATGGGCTCAGAGCCAGGTTTGGGTTACTTCTATCAAGGATACAAAAAAGGTACCAATCCAAAACTTGCCACTTTTGCAATCATAATGGAAGGTGCCAGATGGAATTATAGGCTCTTAGGAAAGAACAAGTTCCAAAAGATTAATCACATGGGATTAACATGATGAACTGGACTGGAGAATGCATTTTGAGTTTCATGAGTCCTACTTTGATGTGACAGTAGGGAACTGGAAATTCAAAGTGCCACAGGCTGCATCAGAAAAATTAGAGATTTTGATCTTCTCTGAAATTAAATTGCAGAAGTGTGATTCATCAGTCCAGAAGGAGAATTGCTAGCTGAAAAGTTTGGGATTTAGTTCACCAGAAATACTCTTATTCTATATAAATCAGTTTTTCATTCTCCCACTTTTTCCCCTGAGGTCC
The DNA here is from genome assembly GCA_030449065.1 of Oceanodroma leucorhoa. Taxonomy (NCBI): domain Eukaryota; kingdom Metazoa; phylum Chordata; class Aves; order Procellariiformes; genus Oceanodroma; species Oceanodroma leucorhoa. The sequence goes on from JASVER010000021.1 coordinate 8,490,829, forward strand.
CCCATCCAAGGTTTGCAGAAAGAAAACAATGATGACATACAGAAAGAATGCATTAATCCTTCTCACCTAGATTTTCATGTATGTTTGCACTGATCCCCAGTGACAGCTGGCTTGCTCGTCTGATCGACAGCTTTAATACTGATTGTCCCAGTTGCAGCTCACTGTGTGCTGGGTACCACCAAAAGCTGAGCATCCCAGCGGAGGCCACATTCAGGGAGACAATTCAGCTCCCCAAGCACAGACCACAGTACCATGTGAGGCACTTTTGCATAGCTAAGGCCTATGAGTGGCACTGGTACATGTGACACAGGGCTGATAAGAGACCACAACTGTCTGCGGCAGCAACAGGAGGGCAGATACATCGATGGCCACTTTAAACAAGCTGCCCAGGCGTCAGAGGAAAGCCTGCGAGGGACATTATTTCTATAACATTTTCTAGGAGAGAGGAACACTGAGGACGGAACAGGGGCATAGGCCACTCACCCTGAGTCCTCTTCCTAGTTCTTGCACTGAATATGCTGCATATCCTTAGTCACACGGGCAGTGTTCAAGCCTGTGGGTCTGAAGACACTAAAACACTAAAATCCACCTGAGAACGTACTCAGTAATCTCAAGTCTGTATTTCAGAGTGACTGTCACCCTGCCTCTTCCATTAATGTTTGCAATCATGTCAACAAGGTGGATGGTCTTGCAAACTTTTTATTGTTTTACTGTTTTCCTTCTATCTTTCTCCCAAAGTTTTCCTTTGCTGTGCAATCTTTCAAATGCTGGAGAGGATGCTTTAGGTCTCATGCCTGCAAGAAAACTGAGTAGTCTTGTAGACAGCCCGAAGGTAGATATCTACCTGTGAGCTAGTTACCACCAGCTCCTTTAATAACTGATGGAGAAAAACAGCTACTTTTACATTATAGTTCCTCCTGTCTATTTGAGATGTTTACTTCAGCATGAGATGACTCTCCCCACTTTGAAGCGCCTCTTTATGTGACTTGCATAGGCAGACCTGTTGGGAGGGCATATATTATAGGGCTGTATTACAGGGCTGCATTTAGTTGCCTAAACACAGCCACTGAGAGCTGTTTTTGGTGCCATGCTGTATCCTGCCTGACCTCACACTATTACTTCAGAACGGCATGGGCTTTCTAAAGGATCTGTACCCTCTCTGCCAGACCCATGTGGGGCTGATAGAGCATCTGAAAAGGTGCTATGCACCTATGTGTAGGCAAAAAGATCTCTCCTCTGAGTTAGATTAAATAAATCCTATCCTGATAGTCTTAATGTTTCCCAGTGGAACAGCTGTGAATACAAAGTCACACTGATTTTTGGAAAAGCACGAAGGACAGAAGAAGACTTCTTTGGCTAATGGTTGGCTGCCTTAACCTATTTGGCACTTTGGTGCTACAGTAATAACTGTCATTTACAGAAAATCTGTCCCACTGCTCACCCAAGGCTCCAGAAACACTGATCCCAAGTTCCACCTTACCTAACTGCAGAAACAAACTCAGATCTGGGAGTTTTATCTCCTGTTCTGATCCTCATAAATGGCTGCTTTGTAAACAGCAAACCTGGATCCAAACTCCTCTGGATTCTTAGGAATGGTCCCAAGTTTAAACTGGTCCAAACTCCAGACCTGACATTTAGTCACACAATTACCCTTTGCTAACATTTAATAAATTAATTTGAAATGCCCGTCAAAGCCCTGGTAGTCACCTAAGGACAAATGTCAGACCTGACACCCAGTCATCTGATCACCCTGCATACCCYGCTGTGTAAAGAAAGAGTGTGAGGACAAATACCCGATGACACCATCTAAGTACAGAGTCCTAGCTCTCAGCAACAGGCAACTCTGAGGACTTTTTGAGACAGGCATTAGAGATTCATCTCRGTGCCTCAGTGAGCTTTTCCTCCCTGAATGGGTCTAATCCATTAACTCAATTTCCTCTTGGTTTCATCTTTACAACACCCAGTGTCAGTGGGTACACTTCAGCAGTTTATGAGGAGGAGGGAGGAAAATTTGAAAAGAAAATAAATTTGCCTGAAAAGTAAAGAGGAACCCATTCCAAGAGAAGGAGGGTGGAAAAAAGTAACATCAAAATTTGGTCTGTCTTTCCCTGCAAACCAGAGTCTTGTTTTTTTTAAAAGGGCTGGTAAATGGGACAGGGGGAAGAAGAGCATCCTGGGCTGGCTGGAAGGTACTGGAAAAATGAGTCATATATATCAGCCCAAGAGATGATGGCTGGGACACAAAGAGGATCATCAAGTCAGGAGAATCCTATGGCCTGTTTCATGCATAAAGTAAGGTTAGAAAAATCATTCACRTCTCCCTCTGGCTTTAGAATCTATGAATAATGTATGCAGCTCTTTCAAGGCTTGGTTTTCCACTTTCTCACAGGGCTACTTTCCATAGCTGCCGCTGCACCAGGACAGGACATGACTGCAGCCTTTGGCTTGTTATGCACAAAGCTCCTCTTACTGGCTTCATCCCACAGGCTTTTTCAGGAAARAGAGTAACTAATTCTTTCCCATTCTAGATTAGCTACCTAAGAGAGAAAAGTGAASTGACTTGGCCTTGCCTATAAAGCGATTCCATCACACAGTGAGGATAACAAGAGTAAAAGCATAAGTAGCTGAGCTGAATGAGCATAATTTAATTTTAGATTACTTCTAGGCAGCTGGTTATCCCAGGTTCTATTTATATTCAGTGGAGAGAAACAGGCATTTTTCAACAGTGGTTCATTTGACTTATTTTAAATGAGTGTTTCTGTATAAATAGTGCTTGGACTTGAACCAGTTGCCCACAAATCATCCAGTGATCTTCAGATTGTCCAGGGGTATCCCACCTGAGCTTCAACCGAATGAATGTGGCTGTATCTACTGAGGATCTGTGACATTATATTATATGAAAGCTTAAAAAATGTTTTGAGGCACCTATATCAAGGGCTGCCTTTTGTCTCCATTAAGGTTTCTCTGGGAGATCTRTAAGACTTGAATAGGGTAACCTCTCAAAGGCAGAGTTTGGCAGGCAAAAAATTCCAAAGCAAAAGATGCAAATGTGGTAACATCAAAATACTTGTTTCTGCATTTGCCTACTAAAAACACRTTTCAGTGTGTTCAATTTTAATGATTTCTTTTAAAAGAACACTCCTTCATTTCAGGAAGACATTTGGCTCAGTAGGAACTTTTAGTAGCACTCAAAGAGGTCTAATCTGAAGATAAATTTTCACTGCATAATCAGATGGATTTTTATTGTCCATTTGTCCACACTGGGCCTGATACCATAGCTCATAGGGATGATAGCTTCGGTTCATTCAGGACAGAAGACACAATCTGGGAATCAAACAGGGAACAGGCTGCTGCAAAAAGCTTGCCAAAGCTGAAGTCTTTGAAAGGAAAATGGAGCTATTTTCTCAGCTGGAGAGAATCCATACAGTTCTAGTGACTACCAGATTGATTCTGATTTACAAGCAAAGAAGATAAAGCCTCTGGTGTTTATTCCTTATATATATAGTAGCGTTTCAAAGGAAGAAAGATCTTACTACCGCAAAGTGAGTTTTCCTAGAAAAGAGCCTCTGTACTGTATCTAGCAAAGTACACAATTATTTGTCAATGACCTTCGTGTTATTATTGGAGCTCTGTGTCAACAAATTAATTTCTCTCAGAACTGGACAGCTCTAACAAAACCCACACATCAGTTCCATAAATGGAGACTGATGAATGGACATTTAAGAGAAGTAATGATGACAGGCAGTGCATACTTTTTATTTATCTTTAATTTCACTTGATATTTTTATTCATTTCTGTTTATACATGTTTTCTCATTCATAATGGAAAATAGAACTAAGGATTTTTCCCTTGATATTTATTGATAGATAAAATGAATCCAAAGGTAAGGTCTTGAAGACAGAATAAACCAGCTTATTTCTTATTCTCTTACTTTTATTTATGATGTGCTAAGAATATCCTTATTGCTGGAACACAACCCTCTCCAACTACAGATGGGAAAGAAGTAGTTTTCATATCTTGCCAGGGCTTCGGAGCTTTATTGTTTCCATTTCTAAATTGGGGTCAAAATTCAGAGCCCCAAAATGGAGTTATAAGCCAATGATCCAAAAAACATTTGGACCACCTGTTTTGGCACTAACCAATTAAAATCTAAACAYAGAAACCCAGAAGCTCTTTTGAACCAAAAGCAACTTTTCAGTGAAAGATTTCAGTCATAAAAATTTTCTGTTATAAAAACCAAACTCCATCTGAGAAGAAATTTATCTCCCTTAGTGAGATGAAATAGCCAAAATATTCCRAGATGCACAAAAGAGGGAACTGTGACTGTGAAGGCTTCTTTGCAGTTTTCCTTAAGCTCAGGAGTTTAAATGGGAAGTCATTAAGCTCTTTTGAGAGTTTAATGGGCAACTAGCATTTATTTTGCTCACTTCTGCTGGGCTTCTTATTTTATGGTTTACAGAAAGCTTGTACTTCTATGCTTCCTAGAATGTTTGCTCCTCTTCACTCCCTGGAAATATAAATATTATTCTATTTAAACTTTGCAATTTCATGCAAGGTGGAAAAATCCACCCCAGGATTAAGTAACCCAAATTGGCATCAGAGCAGTCATTTTATCTGGAGCATTACATACTGTCATCCTGACCTCAAATGAATAGTCTGCCAGTTTATTAATGCCTCGTTTTAATTGTTCTGTCATAGTGTCCTGACATGATTCTCAGACAGGGCCTTTTATCACAAACGTTTCCCTTTCAAAGGTCACAGGCACCACAATGACTCCTTTTGGCATGCAGCAAAGTGCTGGAAAATGCTATCTGATCAGGAATAATGAGATGTGATTAAGAAGAGCGAGGCATAATGTGGTGGATGGTCATGAACAGGGAGACCGTGGAAGAGATTCCCTAGGGCAGCAATGAAAGCAGTTCTTCAGGCAAGCAGAGAAGGACTAYCCTACATCCTGAAGATTGTACGGGATGGAGTCGTGTTTTGGTGGGGAAGGGAGAGAGTGGGAARTGAACAGACACCTTCCTTACCTAATGTCTGTGTTACACACCAGCACACAGACCCTTGTCTTTGCCCACATTGTCACCTAAACCCAAGTTCAAACACAACTCCAGTCCTAGTTGGGATCACACCATTTCCTCACTAGTGCCCTGCATCACGCATGACCATGTCCACAGCCTCTTTTCCAATCTTATAACCCCATCTGTGATCCTCTTACTACTGTGCTGGTCCTTCTGTCTCTCCTGAAACATCTCGTATTCAAAAAGCTTTGTTAAAGAAACACACTGCAGGTCACTCCCCAGTCAAGTCAACTACCGTGGGGTCTCTASTCACATGTGACTCAACAGGGCTTCTCTCCAACTATTTCACCTGACAAGCYGGAACACACTGAATGTTGCAACACCAGTAAACACACACCCTTGCAAAAATAACAACGGCACACAGAGGATTCTTGCCTGGAGGCACTGATAGCCCCTTGACAACCAGCTCATCACACCAGCACATCGAAGATGACCAAGATGACATGACAGCCTAAAACACGGGCATACTGCTGTGGAYAGTTCTCCTGGCAGTTCCCCAGGTTGGGCAGGTTCAAGTTGCCACGTGTTGACAGTAAGAACCACAAGAGAAGACTGAAGAGGGAGTCTTCCTCCAAAGAGGAACCATCCAGCGACTCGCTGATGAAATATGATTTCCTATTTGGAAAGTRTTCTGAGTAAGACTTGACAGGATGAATTTTGGAGAAAGTTTTCTGGGCAACTGCTGCTGGTCATATGAGTTTCTTATCGGCTGTGGAACATCTCACAAATAGAATGAGAAATTATAGAAAGAAAGAGACACTGTATGAGTGTACRTGGTATTGGACACCTTGTTTGACACTATTGGCTCCACAGCTACAAAATGTAAACAACAGGAAGATAGTAATAGCAACGATGGCAGAATTGGAGATAAATTCTGGATGGACTGTAATCAAATTAGAATATTATCTTTATCCTATGCGTAGCTATGACAGCATGCTTGCAAACCAGTGAAAATTACGATAAATGTAAGAAAAACTCAGGGATGTCAACAGTTTTCAGGTCATGAACTACAACCTTGGTAGCAGTGGAAGAACTGGGAATCTGTAGAGAGAAGGAAATTTTAAAAAAATTAATAGGAAAACTAAATCAGCAATGCAATGATTGAGAAAAAACATAAACCAGTCAGATAGGAAGGAGAAGGGAAAATGAAAATGGTATATCAATAATAATAATAAAAAAAATCTCAGTCTCTGAACAGAACAATGCAGAAGTGGAAGCAAAGTGTGAAGAGAATCAGCAGAAACTAAGAAAATATTCAGAGAAGCAATTATATCAGCAAGGAAGATGCTTGCACAGAACTAGGGAATGCTTTTCAGAAAAAAGCAAAAATGAAAGGCATATAGGTAGATACATAGGTGCAATGCTTCTATATGTAAAATGGCAAGTGAACAAACCTTTATGACTTTTTTATAAGATCAGARGAAAGGAACTTTAGTAATGTGGACTGCAACATTTTGAGTGGAGCATTACAGTCAAGAAAAAGGAAGCAAAGATCAAGATTAAGATGCACTACAAATTTTATTTATTGGATGATATCAGAAAGGAATGGATTTCATAAATATTTCCCCTACCTGCAATACTTTTAAAGACATATTGGAAAAAGATGTATACAACAGGATGGCAGAAAGACAGCTCTGCTCTTCAGAAGTGTAAATGCCTATGTGGTGTTAGGATAATGATTGCAAAAGCATAGAGCAGCATATTTCAAGAAAAAATAATGTGTGAACACTGTACAGAATCATTACACTGATAAACTAGGACATGGGAAAGAATTATTGAGTCAAGTCCTATAGCTATTGTAAACAGTTGTGTTGAAACTTCCTTTGCACAAGTGGGCAATATTAAATAAATTATTACTATTCCTTTACTTCTCTTGGAAGACAGCTAATGAAGCCTACTTCTATGAATSCTAGAAGTCTTGTTAATTTAGCTTAAATATATTAATGGTCACATGAAAATTTCCTTTTTGTCAATAATACTAATAAGCTTAAGTACCTCCACTCTGCGCTGTGACGTACTTACACCTTATCTTTCCACAGTCTTGGTTTTGAAAAACTATACGAACCCAGTTATTTACTGAAACTTTCTCCATGACATGGTCTTCCAGAACATCAGCCAGTAATTGCTATATATAAGATATTGCTATATCCCATAACCTGAAGCTGAGCTGGAGCTGGATAAATTCTTTGCAAGCAACGTGAAGAAGAGCATTTGTGGAAATAAGGTGTAAGGAGGAAGAATTACATGGTTTGTGAAGTCCTCTGAAAGAGTCAGCATGGGGACAAGGGAGATCCGGCTGATCGTCTACTCAGGTTCCTGAAAGGAATTGAAATTTGTTTCTCCAAAGGCTCCTATAGAAATCTGGCTGTTAGAGGTTTGGAGGAAAGAGCATTGTGCACAGAAATACAAGAAAGAAAGGGCTACTGGTAGGTCTGTGCTGTTTTACATAGACCTTAGTGATCTATAAAAGGGAATGAAGAGCAGGCTGACAGATTTTTAGTGACACTAAGCTACTCAGGATAGCAAAAATAAAAGCTGATTGCAAAGAACTGTATAGGGACTCACAATACTAAGTGACCAGGCAATAACAAGGCACATGAAATCACATGATATAAAGGTAACTCAATGGGGAAGTAAAGCAATCTTAACTTTACATGAAGAGTTATGAGCTCTGGGTATTTTCATTCACAAAAGAAATGTTGGAATTACATTAGCTAGCTCCCTGAAAACTTCATCTCAGTTCCCAGTGGTACTCAAGAAAGGAAACAAAAAATGTTTGGAATTACTGAGAAAGAAAAAGAAAATAAAACTGAGAACAGGACGCTGTTATAAAAATCCATTTGTGTGGTCACACCTTGAGTACCGGGGCAAGCTTTGACCTTACCATCACAAAAATACTACATCGTTACTGATTGGCACATCATAAAGACCACGTCAGTACCCGTGCCAGCTGTCTCCTGAGCAAAATTCCACGTTGCAGTAAGGATGAGCCCATCTTCTTACTCTTCTACAGCACTTGTCATCCAGGGATCTCAAAGCATTTTACAAAGGAAGACAAGTATCATTAAGCTTGCTTTATAGCTGGGGAAACTGAGACCTAGAGCAGCAATCTAACTTGTTCAAAAGTAAATAGCTGATGAAGGCAGAGATAGAAGTGAACTCCAGGTCCTCCTGTCAGCTCATATACCCACTTATGCCAGCAGTTAATTGATTGTCATGAATTATTTTCAATGAGACCCAAAAAGCAGAGGTTAGAAACTGTTCAATTCTCAAGCACAAGGGGAAAAAAAATCCATTAAAGCTGAATATAAGGTATGAAAAAAACCTATTTGATCTGCCTGTTTGAAAAACTGAAAATTTAATACAATTTTAGCTCTGAGAAATATTGCAGAGCAGTTCATATCTAGGGTCAGTTCACAACAGAGGTTACTGAGAAAAAAAGCAGCTCAGTTAACTGCCTCCGGTGCCTATTTTCTGAGGTTCATTCTCTGTTCTTTCTGTGTTTTCACGGCTCACCAGTTCTTTGACAGGGATTACATTTAAAATTGCACATAAGAAATGTATTTTTCTTAATAAAATCAGGCTGAAATTCAGTTCTCTGGCATGTATTTCGAACCTTTTGCCCCTTCTTTACCTTCAGAGAGGGATGTATGATTAAAACTTGGTTATGCCACTCTGAGGAAAGATACCAGAATTAAAAAACCACTAATTTGAAGAGAAAATACCTAAGAGAGTGTATTTTTCTRGTGCTATCAGAAATTGAATTTCGAAGCATCCAATGTACTGGATGGTTAGATCTCTCCTGGGATATGTTCAAGCCAAAATACATTCAGGAATGAAACAAAGAAGGATGATTACCTACATTTTCTCCCTCACATTTTTTGTCAGTAAAAATACAGGTGTCTCGCCCAATATTCAGGATCAGCATTTATACCCAATTTCCTTTGCCTCTGAAATCGTCTCTGAAATTGTCTCTGAAATTGTTTCCCTGTTTTCAGCCCAAGTCAATGTTCAAGTTTTTTCTAAAGACAAGTGGGAAAGCAATCAAACAAATCTCTACTGCATTGTTCARAGTTTTTGTACCCTGAGATATAACAGAGAATAATATGGCCTAAGGATGGATTTGGGGACTGCTACCATGATCAAAGGGCCAATCTGCTTTTCCCAGTGAAGTTCAGAACTCCTGCATGACCTGTTTCTTGGTGTTATGCTACCTTGTGCTGCAGTAGTTCAATGCATAGAGGCAAGGAAATGAAAAATAAAAACCCGTGGAAATCGTTTTTGACAGACAAAATCCTCCTATCTTTTAAAGAGACTTGGCATCTTTAGAAGCAGGTTTTAGCCCTCTGGAACTAAAAATATTTACCAACACGAGCACTTGAATCGTATTGCCCCTGGCTGGTATAATGATGCCTCTTGAACACATAATGACGCTACCTTTATCTAACGGGTAACCAAAACTTAGCCGAGCTGTACACTGGGCACTTGGCTTTTAACTAACTAAAGTGGAACCAATTTTAACTGCCACAATCTGAGTGCTCGCCTGTGGACAGGAACTGCAATTTGATGGAGTTTTCAGACTTTTASCTTTTAGTGTGAGCCCTCTTTTGGAAATAACATTAATTTCTTCTAGTAACATTCATGTGTCTCTATCTTTCCAGCGGTACACTGGGATAATACTCTCACAGAATTGTCCCATATGTTCTTTCATAAAACATGACCTTCAGTTGAACATTTTAATTCCTCATTAGTTCAAATTCAACTCATTAGCTGTGACTTAAAGAGGTCACAGAGTTGTATTATTTTTGAAATCTTTGTGTCTTCCATTTCTGGTGACTATTGTTCACTGGAGAGAAGAGGAAAGCAGCACTTTTTGTCCCCATCTATGTTAAGGCAGAGGCATACTGACATACTGGGGGTTGATGTTTGACTGTGTTGCCCTGAGTACATGTTAGATGTCAAACTTCAGTGCTCTTAATCCAGCATTTCTCACGGCATCCTTGAAAGGGTCAGTAACTCCAATTATAATAAGTGATGCTTGAGTCATTATATACGATTTGATTTTATTTGTGTAAGGATCAAAAAATGAGCCTGTCAAGTTGCTTKAACACTCTATGGCATTGTGTATTTTAACTATAAACATGAGACTCAACTGTCAGTTTAAAAAAAAAGGGGGGGGGGCACATTTTAGCAATCAGGAATGTATTGTAACAGGAGTTTTCAGATTTGCCTTTTAGACTATATTTCCAGAGAGCTCTTTTCCTCACCCAGCAGTGCTTTCTGATGTGAGCAACCATAAGGAGAAGGAAGGAAGGGCTTGCCCTTATGTTACTTCTCTAAATTATATCAGCTGCTTTCCACCCCACAGTGCAATTACTGTTGTTATCTCAATAGTTTAATTAGAGCTCAAGTGCAGGCCAACGTAGAAAGGTTCAATACACGATGTCAGTTCAGGGCACTATAGTTATTGGCTCAGTTTAGAGGGGTCTCAAGGCTGCTCTAAATTAGAGGCAGATATAATGACCTATATATAAAGRGGCAGCCTCCAACTATACCTCCATTTTCTGTGCCTCTTTGGGGTCTTTAAATAGAAAGTGCTGTTCTGGGGAGAACAAAGCTATTTTCATGACTCTAAGCTACCTATGGTGTCTGCCAGAGATGCTACCCACAGATTTTACAGATCTTGTTGACTAAAGGGGTTATGGTAGATTCACAGACTTCTAGGCAATGATGTGAAAACTAAACGCTCCCAGTATTGCAAACCTGCTACCCTGTGTTGTCTAAATAGCATTTGTTTGTAAGTTAGTCTTTATATCAGTGAGYCAATTTACTGTGAGGCTGTTTGTGTTTTTGGGATGGCTCCCYTGGTGACACACAATTATATTACGTGTATCCCACCAATTGTATTTCTCTCCTTAGAACATAGAGAAAAGAATTTTTACATAAAAACAGACTCCTACTACTTTTTTTTTCTCTTTTCAGCTACGCACAGTATGATTTGTTTGCTGCACCTTGACAATTAACACAGAAATTAACTCTCCTGATTTCAGGTTAGGAAGCGTTCAGATTAGTAGCTGGCTTCCTAGGCAACAGAGAAGCTTTTTTTCATGCTGAATCACATGAAAGGCACAGCACTGACAAGGTGAAAGCACAAGGCTTCTTAGCCTTGAAGAAGTTGGCAGTGGCTGCTTATTCTGGAGCATTTGCACCTTCTCCATTGGTGTTGGAGTGGCATAAGGGACAGCCATACTGAGTTTGGTTCCCTAAGAGAGGGGACCCCACTGAGCCCCGTGAATTCTCTGTTAGGACATCTGCCTTCTTCCTGGGTGGCTTTTACCACAAAGGAGTGGAAGAGTAGAATCGGGTTTTTCAGCACTGTCGTTTCTAATAGCATTGATCTTTTCCATGCACACCCAGTATTTTCTGGGAAAGCATCACTGCACTTTAGTTGRAGGTTCGAAATGGTTTATGCATGAGCTTTCTTCTTCCTCTGCCTACTGTTCGTTGGCACAAGAGACAGTGTTGGGTAAACAGATAAACAGCCTGTTAACTGTAGGCGGCACTGAAAAGGAAACAACAACAGGAAAGCTAACAAACAARTACACAGCAATGATGGGGATGTAGWTGACTGTACAAGGAAATGCAATTCCTTACCATGACTACTACATTTTTCTAATCAACGTGCAYGACAGAATTGCCCTAGTTCTCAGGAGCCTCAAGTGGATGAGCAGATATTGTAACGTACCTCCTGTTTTTGAACATTTTTCCTTCCCACATCTCAAAACATTGTACAAAGGAAGGCAAACAGCATTACAGAGGGAGGAGGAAAGAATGGCCTAAGGTCAAGGAAACAGCCAAAACCAAATCACTGCAATTCTGACTTGCAGTGTTAGCTACTGCGGCAACTTCAGAGAACAGCTGAAGACGTTTGACCTTGTTTGTGTCTTATTTTACATAAAAGTAGATGTGGATCATCACAGATGCCTATAAAATTATCCCTCAATGGGAGATGGCAGTGTCCTTCCACCCACATACATGCTTACCAGAAGAACAAGAATCACTGGCCCTTGATATATGTAGTCGATATATTTCCCTGGTTCTTTTCCAAACCAGCATCTGTAAGAAACAAAACAAATAAGAAAATAATTTATAAAGGGGAACACACTTTTAGATTGTAATATCAAGGACACCATAGAGAGATATTCCCTTATTCCCTGAGTTGTTTAATCATACACATAATCAGCAAATGATTGCGTTTTCTGCTACAAAGCCACCTTTTGTTTGGACACAGATTTGAGCCCCATTTTCTCCTCCCATTAGACCATTCATGTTCCCACTATGTTTTTGGCTATTGCTTATGTAAATATTTCCAAGAAATGTGAGAACCTGCTATAAGGAGGATGCAGAAGATGTGTCCTGCTGGGTCTGAAAAAGGGATGAAGGAAATATTCTAAGGAAAAAAAATCTGTTATCAATTGCAGTGCCCAGAGACACTTAAATTCCATAAAGTAAGGGCTGTTACTTACAGCAAGTATGTCTCAAGTTGCATGGAAATGCTGTCTAAATAAGGTACTGGATGAATAAGGAGTTCATCCCATTGGCTTTGAACCAAGCTGGTGACCACGAAATCCAGCACACAGTACAGAGACGTCATTTGAAGCTAGCGAATACCTGATCCAAGATCACCAAAGGTTAATCAACTCAGATTAAGTGAAACCACAGGTAAACTGAAGGGCCTCAAACTAGCAGAGATCCTGGATGTGCCATGTGTGACCGAGTGCTGGCTTGACTTTCACTTCCACGAATTACAAGTRTTTTTCTCCCTGCTGTGTTATACAACAGACTAAGCCTGTGATTTCACAGCAACCCATACTGACGTTCGCTTCATTCTCTYAATTGAGAGTAATAAATCAGTTATATTTATGTCAGAGAATGAATCAGAAACCGGGCTCAGCTCTGGACTCAATCATACACCATTACATTTTCCCTGGTGCAGTTTTGGCCCAGGCCAAACAATAGCAAACTCCARAACTATTCCTGGGGAACAAATCTGGAGCTAGCATGAGCCAGAGGACATTCCCACTAGTCTACCAACTGCAGCTACCCTGATTTGGAGGCCAAGAGGGTTTAATAATATGGATGTGAACTTCCCCATGCTATTTGGACTTCAGCCCCAGGAACGATTCCAGGCCCAGCTAATTTAATATTAAAGATACAGTCACGTGGTCTGGATCCTGGTTCCACCAAGCAGAGACAACTTTGTTATCATAATGCCTTAAGGTTTAGGTCATTGGAGCTCCAGATCCCTTAGGAAGTAGATTTTGGAGTTCAAGTGTCTTAGAGTTTTCTTCCCTTTTGTGGATACMACATAACAAGTCTACACAGCAAAAATTATGCCTTCCCTGTGTTTGCCTTGTGACAAAAGATAAGCTTAGTGCCACTGGAGACATGAAAAGAAGGGTAATTAATTCCTGAGCCAAGGAGACCATGGACACAGGTGCAGATTTGCACTTTTACAAGCATGCAAGAAATACTTGTTGCCTCAAAGAGGTTGCAGTCTGTRAGACATGACCTCACGAGTTCAAGGTAAATAATTTGAGATAAGGAAAGCTATGTTTCAGATGGAATTCTTTTGAATCACATAATTCCCCCAAAGCCTTTCTCCAAAATGTGTTGCTTGCTGAAACAGAAGGAGCTGTTTGCCCATGGCAAAATGCTCTTACTGAAGTGACTGTACAGAAATGTTGAGATATGCAGCAGGTATCCAGGAACACAATGCAGTATCACAGAATTGTTTGCCTTTTCTTGATTCAGTTTCTACATCTTTTAAGTTCCAAATGAATGAGAGCGCTTTGAATATTTTATAAATACAAAACATGTCTGTTATTCCCTGGTGCATTGACTGCAAATTAGTGTAAACTGATAATTTTGCAACTAGTTTTCCAAAATTTGGTGATGAGAGCAAGACTTGGAATAAGGTGCTTCCTCCAGCCAAGTTGTCATCCAAAAAGAATCCCCAGGGCAGCCTTAAATGAATGAAACTGATATTTTTGGGTTTTTTTTGTTACTGAGATGGAAAGATATGAAGAAAAATGAATTACAAGATATGCCAAGGCAGGAAACACAACTCTCCAGAACTTGCAAGACCTACATTTGAGAGAGCTTTTTGAAGGGCATTTTGGGAGAACTATTGCATATTGCCTGAAACTCAGAGAAGCAAGAGCTATTAGAAGAGGGGTTTCTGAGAAGCTGGCTGTTCTAGCAGAGGAATCTAGCAGAGGGACTAATAAGAAGCAGACTGAGGCATATGGCAGAACTTAGTGGGCTAGAAAAAGTCAGCAGAGAATTTGGAACAGAGCTGGCTGAGTACAAATGAGGTTCCAGGGCAAAGGCTGCTCATTGCTCTTTGGAATTTAAATATTGCTTAGCTGTAAGACCATACTGAAGAGCAAAATGCTGACATTTATTATCTGAAGTATAGTATTAGACCAAGGTTGCATTGAGTGAAGCATCACACACTTTCACAGAATCTGAGGAGACGAGGTTGTGGCCAATGGTAGACTTCTACAACACAGGGATCTGCAGGGGAGCCTGATGCTCCAGGTTCCTTTTGTAGTTAGTGGAGGAAAAAAAGCAYCTTTTCTAGGATGGTGTTCATCTCATTAGGCTATAAAACAGATCTGTTACATTGTAATCTAAATATTACTAATATACCCATTAAATCAAGCAAGTAAGGGTGAGAGGACAGATATTTGCCAGTGACATTAYGTATGTCTGCATTTGATTAGCTGTATTTCATATTTACAGTCAAACTGGGACCTTAGCTCGGATATTGCAAACTTTTCTGCCTGTCATTTTAACCCTTACTTTAAATCCAACATAAGCCATTATTTCTGCAATAAAATCAGCACTGCACATTTCTTTAAAACCAAAAAGAGAAACCTAAATCACTGAAAATTACTTGGTGCATCAGAATTTTAATTCCATCTGTGTGAAATAAAAGCCATTTTCTTGTTTTTTTCTTTTTTTTTCAACCTCTGAAAGAATAAACAAACACTCCCTGAATATTGAAGAGGACAATTTAGGAAGACAGTTCTGATTAGACTCAGATATGTAAACACAATTCTATTGAATAGCTCTAATTAATATCCTTCATGGTTCTCTGATAGTTCTTTATATAACAAAAACTACCACTGGTTTTATCATTATTGTTAATTAGATCTTACTAAATGTTCCTCCCCTTACCAACTCTTCATCAATGAAATTACTACAATAATTCTTAATCATTTGTGTGTTTTTTTTATTGAGACTTAACAGTACTTTTTTCAGTTGTCAGATTTTGCTAAAGAACTGCTAAAACCCAGACAGGATATTTGCCACAGTACCAATTATATTTGCCTCACTATGCAGAACACAGTCTCTAGTAAGTACAAAAATGAAAAAATTAAGAAGTTAGTTRAAGCATTTTCTTAACATTCTTCCTGTGTGCTATTTTGAGCTTTTAAACTATTATGAGCTACATAACTTGAAGCCCACTTCAACCTCCAAACAACTTAAGTTACAGTTGAAATGCATACTCAGATGAAGAAGAGGAATCTCCCATTTTGTCCTGAATTTTGGGCTGTCCACTGGGATATCCAAACAGTTTTGGAAGCTGCAGAAGAATACAGGTCTGACCCGATGGGGGAATAACACATGATTTCCCCAGTGGTCAAGATAAATGGAGCATAACAGCTAGGCTGACTGAGGACATCAGCCTGTTTTCACAAAATAGCTGAGGTTGGCAGGGACCTCTGGAGATTGTCTAGTCCACCCCCCTGCTCAAAGCAGAGTCAACTGAAGCACGTTGTTCAGAGCTGTGCCCAGCTGGCTTCTGAGTAGCTCCAGGGATAAAGACTCCACAGCTTCCCTGGGCAACCACTTCCCAACGCTTCCCTCAAAGTGTTCTACCACCCTCACAGTAAAAAGGTGTTTCCTGACGTTCAGATGGAATTTCATGTGTTTCAGTTTGTGCCACTGCCTCTGGGAACCACTGAGAAGTGTCTGGTTCCACCTTCTTCATACCCTCCTATAAGTTATTTATAAAYGTTGATAAGATCCCCCTGATCCTTCTCCTCCCCAGGGTAAACAYTCCCAACCCTCTCAGCCTCTCCTCGCTTGAAAGATGCTCCAATATCCTGATAGCACTTATTTCTCAAAGCCAGGGATTAGTTTTATCTCATCTGTCTATATTTGCATACACTTACAGAATTCAAATTACAGGCATGATTTCCATATCATCCCAGCACAGCAAAAGGATTTTGTAAATGCCACAAGGTTTAGTCCAAACTGTCCCAATGGCTGATGGACTGGAGGGGAGAATAACCATAAGTAAGTTAAATACACCCCTGTGCACATCTCACACAATAGCAGAGGTGCATTCCTACATGTGCTTTAGTTTGACTGTTTAGCAGAATCTGCTCCTTTCCTCAGTTTGGGAGGCAGTGAGCAGGGGCTATCTGAAGTATCACTTGCTTTAATGCTTGAGAAGATGACTGAATATTGATGACAATTGACAGGCCTTCAGCAAGTTATTAATCTCTTGTTTTGCTTCAGTTCATTTATTTTACTGAGTCTCCTCCGCATATGACATTACTACAAATGCAAAAAACAGATTTCATTTAATAGCCTTTGCCATGCAGCTTAATGCCCTTATCAGCTCTTCCTTTACGAGAGCTCTGCCCATCTGCCTGGGTGCATGTGCCAGATCAAAGGAATGGCACTACTGAAGCATCCAGTCAAAAGATCAAAGTTTGTGGGGAGGAGAGAAGAGGAACTTAGTAGTGCGTAACAGAATTCCTCCCATGCCTATAGCATGGATGCCCAAAGCTCAGCCAGTCATCCTATCCATCTCCCTTACAGTCAGGAGAAATAGTGCATGTAAGTCTAATTCATCCAACCTACTTTGGACATCTCCTTCCAGATGAGGTGAAATGCACCCCAGACTGTATTTGCTGTTTTGACTGATCACCAGTGATCATAAGAGACCACCGATTAGTGCGGATGCAGACACCTACAAGGTAGACACATTTAATCAGATGCGCTACAGACAGACAAACAGTGTGGTCATATGAAAAACAGATTCATGGAGAAAAGAATTTTTTCAAGGTTAGAGAAGGGAGCTGTAACAGATAACAGACATTGATCGAAACACTAGTTGAAAAGTTCCAGCTGAGCTATATCTGACCAGTACTGATGTTCGGGAGAAAAATTCCCAAAACACAGATGCCTCTTTATCTCCCATATTTTTCAACTTAATGCACTAACTGCTTCCAATTGAAAAAGCCAGAAATGCAAAAATTCCAGACATAAGACTATTCTTGGCAGACTGTCAACTAAATTTTGCACACCCAGAAGGCTAAAACCTTTAGCACTCGACTGTAGTTTTTACCAAGGTCTTACTCAAGCAAAATTCCCATTGAAGGAGATTACCCTGACTGTAAATCATGTATAAAGCTATCAAATGAGAGCTTCAGGGCTTGGCCAAGCAGATTTGGGAAAGGTATTTTCAGGAGTTGACTCAAGTAGTGCTCTGAAATTTGAGATGGTCTGGATTTGGATGGAGGTGATGTGACCTTTCCTCTTTCCTATCAATCAGCCTTGTTACTAAATTACCAGTTCAGTCTGCAGACACTTCTTAATTTATTTAGAGMGCCACATCAACAAGAATGTTAACAGTACTTACTGTTCATTTTCATAATAGAGTTTGCCAATGGCCCAGGCAATGATGATTGGGCAAGGAATACCTGCAACAGCAAAAAATCAGGAGTTAATCACAACCTATGTACGGATGGATGATACAGATGTAGATTCAGATTTGTGTGAGAAGAGTCCTGGTTAATGAACTGGAAGACTCTAGATACAAGTGGTCCTATCTTGCTATACTTGAGACATCACAATTGCTAAGACCTCTTTATGTATGTATAAAAAAAATCATCTCAAAAAGAGAAAACTCTAGTAGCAGTAACAAAAGTTAATAAAATAATTAACAAACACACATATATACCTATATTTTTATATAAGTGATCAGAACAATTTTGGCTAGCTTAAAGGCAATTTTGGTCTGTTTTAATTTTCCTGCAGTTGATACAGCAAAGTTGATCACTTGGAGGTGGGTGTTCAGATTTTTATTTCCCAGGCTGCAGGAAGCTTGTAAACTTATTGGGCTCTTTGGATGAAGGCCATTTTCAAATTTTCAACAATTTTTTAGTTGAGTCTTCCCTGTGAAACAGGATTASAAGAAAGAATCTCTTGATAGCTTGCAACGTCAGAATTCATGCATTGTTTGCCCTTTCTAAAGGATCCAGGTACTCTTAACTTTATATATATCATTCTACCTATGATGTGCAGGGTGCTTTGTGTCTGCGTGTGAGTTCTTATCAAGGCCATGCATTTTGCTTTACAGGGCTTGCTTTCTCAATTATACCCAGAAGGTGCTACAGTAGTGCTCCTCAGGCGTGCAACCTCATTGCAGTAGATGAGGTGTATTTGTACGCTTAATGTCCCTGCAGTGCCATATCCTCTGCCTTTCAATTCTATTGTTATAGCAGTCTCACGTCCAGAGTCTTGCCCTTGTGCTTGTTTTCTGTTAGGCTTCAGAGTCCAGCTGGTTTCAGGGGGATTTGCTGGAGGAGGAAACTGGACCTCATAGAATCATAGAATCATAGAACAGTTTGGGTTGAAAGGGACTTCTAAAGGTCATCTAGTCCAAGCCCCCCTGCCATGGGCAGGGACATCTTCAGCTAGATCAGGTTGCTCAGAGCCCCTTCCAACCTGACCTTGAATGTTTCCAGGGATGGGGCATCTATCACCTCTCTGGGCAACCTGTGCCAGTGTTTCACCACCCTCATTGTAAAAAATTTCTTCCTTATATCTAGTCTGAATCTCCCCTCTTTTAGTTTAAAACCATTCCCCCTTGTCCTATCGCAACAGGCCCTACTAAAAAGTTTTTCTCCACCTTTCTTGTAAGCCCCCTTTAAGTACTGAAAAGCTGCAATAAGGTCTCCCTGAAGCCTTCTCTGAATAACCCCAACTCTCTCAGCCTTTCTTCATAGGAGAGGTGTCCCATCCCCTGATCATTTTCATGGCCCTCCTGTGGACCAGCTCCAACAGGTCCATGTCCTTCCTGTGCTGAGGGCTCCAGAGCTGGACGCAGCACTGCAGGGGGGTCTCACCAGAGCAGAGCAGAGGGGCAGAATCACCTCCCTCGACCTGCTGGCCACGCTGCTTGTGATGCAGCCCAGGACACGGTTGGCCTTCTGGGCTGCGAGTGCACATTGTCTGCTCATGTCCAGCTTTTCATCCACCAGTACCCCCAAGTCCTTCTCGGCAGGGCTGCTCCCAATCCCTTCATCCCCCAGCCTGTGTTGATACCAGGGGTTTGCCCCGACCCAGGTGCAGGACCTTGCACTTGGCCTTGTTGAACCTCATGGGGTTCACACGGGCCCACTTCTCGAGCTTGTCCAGGTCCCTCTGGATGGCATCCCGTCCCTCAGGCATGTCAACCACACCACTCAGCTTGGTGTCGTCTGCAAACTTGCTGAGCGTGCACTTGATCCCACTGTCTATATCACTGATGAAGATACCAAACAGTACCGGTCCCAATATGGAGCCCTGCGGGACACCACTCGTCACCGATCTCCATCTGGACATTGAGCCATTGACCATTACCCTCTGGATGTGACCATCCAACCAATTCCTCACCCACCGTACACTCCACCCATCAAATCCATACCTCTCCAGTTTAGAGAGAAAGATGTTGTGGGGGACTGTGTCAAAGGCCTTACAGAAGTCCAGATAGATGAAATCTGTAGCCCTTCCCATGTCCACTGATGTAGTCACTCCGTCATAGAAGGCCACTAGGTTGGTCAGGCAGGACCTGCCCTTGGTGAAGCCATGCTGGCTGTCTCGAATCACCTCACTCGTGAGATGAGGAAGAGTAAGTGGAGCTGGCCCTTTGGCACAGTCGCCCTGGGGCAAACAGGAACTTTTTCACCCAGGCATTCCCCAAGCAAAGGCTGGAATGATGTCAAAATCGGTGGAGGAGAGTTCCCCCTCAATTTCTCCTTTACCTTAACCTGTCAACTCAGGCAAAACCAAACAACAAGACAGGCCTCTCCAGCTCCACCCATCATTCCAACCTCCAGATTAACATCCCTCTGAAATCACTGCTACTCTAAGGTGAATTCGTGACTCAACATGACTTAAACCCTCATGTAGGAGTCAGCACGGCCTTTTATCTAACACTGCCTTTTAACCTCCCATTTGTTGCCTCTTCTGTGGGAAATGGAGGCTTTAAAGAGATGAAGCAGAGCGGGAAGAACCACAACACAGTAGGGAAGGGACTGAATTGCTAAGTGGTCACCTTTAACCTCAGCAAGAAGCATAGTGCAGCTCTGATGATCTGCACCACCACCCCTGGTGACTCTTGTGCCCTGCAAGTGATTGTGTTGTCTTCCATCTTGTTCCCCATTGACTCACAGGGTCCAGTGCACTTGTTTCCCCCATGTTCCTGCTAGGCACGAACAGACAAAATGTGCCATGTCCTTTCTCCTAGAGGAAAACATCTTACTTTTCCTTGTGAAGCGAAGAACGAGGATTTAAGAATGAGGATGGTAAAAGATCGTGTATGGGAAGGCAAAGCAGAGACAGAAAGCACCCAAAAGGGTGAGAGGAAAGGTATAT
Source organism: Oceanodroma leucorhoa (assembly GCA_030449065.1). Lineage (NCBI taxonomy): Eukaryota > Metazoa > Chordata > Aves > Procellariiformes > Oceanodroma > Oceanodroma leucorhoa. The sequence continues at coordinate 8,511,633 of JASVER010000021.1, forward strand.
TCAGCTCACACCACTCCTACATTAGTAATCAGAGACTCAGAGGGCTCTGAGAGAGGTAGGGAGGGAAAATGCTCGGGACCAAACCAGTCAGGGGGTCTGAGAGAGCTGAGTTTACAGTTTGGTGACAGAACCGAAAAATATATAAAAAAAAAATTGAATCAATTTCCCACATAAACATTTTCTTTCTACTACAACTCCTCTTTCCTCCCAGTTGATTTTGGATTGAATGACATATTTTGTTTTAAAGGCTGTTTCTGCCTTCAGAACTGCAATTCAATTACTTCTGCTCAATTCTGAGAGGAAGAGGCATTTCTGAACAAAATGTCATCCTACTTTCAGAAAAGAAAATATTTGTGACTCTTTTCCACCTTTCTTCTTTCAACAGAAAAGAACTGCCAAATTCACTAGTTCTGTTTGACCTCAGGTTTTGCATTCAAGCGAACAAACTGCCCACATGGGGCTTGTCTTGCCAAACCTCTCCTGGCCAAGTTCAAATCATGGATATATTGGTTGGAAAGGACCTTTGAAGGTATCCAGTCCAATCCTCTGCTCAAAGCAGAACTATCAACACCAGCTCACCTCAGCCAGGGCTTAGCCTTGCTGAATTTTCAATACCTCCAGGGTCAGAGATTCCACAGCTTCTAAGTATCTGTTCCAGTACTGCACCACCTTTTTGGTAAATTTTCTGTTTTCTTAATGTCCAACTGGAACCTCCCAGTCTGCAATTTGTGGTCATTGTCCCTTCTTATAACATCTGCTATTACCAAGAAGAATTTGGTTCCATCATCTTTGTAATTATCCTCCAAATCATTATTGGTACCTAACAGATCCCTCCTTAGCTTCCTCTTTGCCAGATTAAACAAGCTCAGCTCCTTCAGCCTCACTTCACAGGTCATGTCCTCTAGATCCCTGACCATATTGACAGCCTTCTACTGGATAATCTCCAGTTTTTCCATATCCCTTTTGACCTAAGAGACCCAAAACTGACCACAGTATTCCAAAGGCAGCCTTACCAAAGCTGAGTAGAAAGTATTAGTAACTTCCCTCAATCTTCCGACCACACAGTATGTGTTTTACCTTACTCATGATGAGAAGGCATTGATGGCTCCTAGCCTGCATCCACTGCAAGCCCAACACCCTTTTCAGCAGGACTGCTACTCTGACAGTCGGTTCCCAGCCTGTACTGATAGACCAGCCTATATTGATGCAGCTAGGGAAAAGGAGCACCCTTTGCTCTGGGTGACACAGTAGAAGGGAGATAACGGCATGCAATGAGCATGCAATTTTACTGTCTTTGAGTAGCCACAGGGATCATACAAAGGTGACATGTGACTCTGTTAAGGGCTGTTTTCTAGGAACAAACCCCTCAGCAGTCCAAAGACAGCTGTAAGGTTGGACTGGCAGATAATTAGGCTTCTCTTCTAGTCAGCTCCTCACTTAGATCTGTCTCATCTGCCTCTTGAGACTGAGCGGTCCACGGGGCATGGACAGTGCCTTTTCTGTTTCATGTCATGTTGAGCAGCAGTGTGTAAGGGATTGTGATCACTGCTTTGCTGATCAAAGTGAAAGGGACATGTTATGAACTGCTGCATTCCCAAAATGCTGAGCCTGGGAGATCTCCTTCTTTCTTTAACACCAGGTGCCTGAGGATCTAAATGAAGAAGAKAAATCCAGCAATAACCTATTGGCTTTATGTCATCACCACAGTAAAGAATTAAACCTGATCTCATGTTGTTCTGACAAGGTTAGGTTTGAATGTCAGATTTCACCACAGTGGGATTTTTAAAGTTTATTCTTGCTGCTCTTGCTCTTATCACTTTAATGCCAGGTACCATGTAACACCATTTTAAACACACAAGGCACTTACACCATCCTATGAAGAGAAAGACCCATTTCCGCAGCTTATCTGTTGAATAAGTCATCACTATAGCAGTGTGTAAGTAGCAGCCTTCTACAAACATCCAGAAGAAGTTGGTCACCACAAAATAATTGTAGACAGTGGTAATACATCGACACCAGGGCTGGAAAGGAAACAGAAAAGAATGTTTTAAAATCATGGTGAGAACATTTAAAAAAATCAATATCTTATTATTCCCTTAAAAATCAATGGTAGAATTCATTCACGGGATGCAGATTCATAGCTGTGACTTGAAATGAGAATATCTTAGGTGCTGTGGGGAGCTCACAGGTATGTCTGTGACTTTCTGCTGAGGCTTGGCTTTGGCCACAACATGCAGGACCTCCTGTACCTGAGCATATCTGGGAAGCTAACATGCCATAAGGCACGCCCACACCAGCAGTCTGCAAGAAGTTTAAGAAGCAGCTGTGTGGAAAGAAGACAAAAGGAGGCAGGTCGTTTGACTACAGGTGATCTTTCAGAGAGGTACAGCCATAGCCTAGGGTCGTATCCAAAGATGAAATAAGAGTCTAAGCATATCTTAGGCACTATAACCCACCTGCTGAGCAATTCAAAGAAAATATAAGGTAGAAGTTAATGTCACAGTCTTGCTTCTTTTCCACTGAAGGGAAGGAGCACCACTGACATTTAGAAAAAAGATATTTACTTTAAATATATGCTTTTATCAGCTACTTCATCCCCTCTATTCCTGCCATTAGTGGTTCAGTCTGTAAGACACATCACTACACACATCACCTCTGAATTTTGCCATAGCTTCAACAGGAATTTTTGGTCAGGCCCAGTGTATCAGTAAAGGCATCTTCTCCTAATGGCTGTGCAGTGAGAGCACAGCTGTGGAATACACAATTAGCAATAGAGAGGCAGATGGTAACATCACATCAATAAATCACAAGTAACTGCTGATGGTAATTTCCATAGTGCTACACACAGAAGTCTGGGAAAATTTCTTTCTGACCAAGCAGGCATTCAGTGTATTCCCTGAAGCATGACATTAATTACCTATGTTAGCTGGTATCATTGATGTAATTTTGGTTTCACCATTCTCCAGCCTTTTAATTAACTCTATTAAAGTATTTGAAACTTTTGACCCCCAGTTAATTTTATTTCGGACTTCATATGCATGAAGTATTGATGATCTCTAGGCAGTCAACAGAGCAGCAGATGCACTATCAAACCCAGCAAAATTCTGTGGACTAAGAATTTATTGGACAAGAAACACAGTTACAAAATTATAGCCCATTCACAAGTTGTGATCATTTATTGAGCTGAAATAAACAGAAGGCATCTTTTGGATGTGTTAAAGCTTTCCTTTCTGTATTATTTCATTAAGATTTGGAATTTAGTTTGGCTTCATCTTTAAAATAGGATTAAAAAACAAAACAACTCAGAAGAAGATGAAACATGTTGTTTTCAAAGTTTTGTTTAAACCAAATGAAATTTTCTTTCTTTTCTCCTTTTGGCCTGAGCAAAGGATAATAAAACCACAAACCAAAAAAAACCCCTATTTTTGGCTAATACCAAACAAATATTTTGGCTCCATTCCTGACTGACCCCCAAACTAGTAAGACTAGGTTTTCAAAGACTCTAAGTCTCACATGTGATTTTTCAAAGGTATGAGCATGAATTAAATCTTTCCCTGTGGCCTCAGTCTCATGTAAATTCTCTGATATAATGTCTAGACTCTTGTTCCCCTCTCTCCCTCAGTTGCAACACTTAACAGTTTTTGTCCTCTCCACAGCTGCCCATTTTCACAAGAATTGTAAAATATAATTTCATTTGAGCCTGTTGTTCCTGTGTCAGAACTGAGTGGAATTGGCCACTGGGTTGGCAAGGTACTGGGACAGATACAGACAAATACACGATGGTGGTGAGATCTCCCACTGCATCATTTCCATAGGAAACCAGAATAAAATTATTTTTCAGCAATTCCTTTTGGAATTGTGGATTTATTGTTATTAAATAATAAACCCAATTAGCAGAACTCATTAATTTATACCATGTCATTTATTTGACTGAGGATTCTTGATCCCCATATGTATCCACCATTAGGCTCCAGATATCTTCAGCAATTCCCCTTCTTGATTTATTAACATAAGTACTATAACTTCATGCAAAATGTTTCCATGTTGAGTCCTTGATGCTTCTGTAACTGCGTTATAACTGATCAGCACAGAAGACATCACATCATTAGCTGGCATAAATGATGTTGCTCCCATTGATTTCAGTGGTGTTATTTTGACTCTGACTTATACCACAATAAGAACATAACAAAGTTATCACTAAGCTTACATAAAGCACCTTCCCAAAAACACTGCAGTGCTCTGCAGAGAAAAGATGAGTTAATGAAAACTGAGGCATGTGAGGATCTGTCCTTATATTTGGAGGTTTATATTTTCCTTGGCACTTTGTGGTCACATTTTAAAAGGTATTTGAGTGCCTGATTCCAACTGATTTTTCCTAAATAACTGTAAAAACCTGCATTAAGATTTGCAATATTGTTATGAAAGTAAATCACGCAGCATAAAACTGTCAACAATAAAGAACATATACCATCATCTTCCGTAGCCTGAAAATGTCAGAAACACAGACAAAGCAAACAGTGAATTGATAGAAGGTACATCTTCTCAAAGGAGCGTCTGATTAAATAATAATAGAGTGTTATGCATAGATGTCTCAGAAAATTTAGAATCCTTTCCTATTTGTTTTCCTGAAGTATGGGATTAAAGTTCAGATGTCAAATCTTACATTTGAAAAGTTAACCAAGGATGATGAGTGCCCAGCTGACATTAAAACAAATGGATATCCAGGCTCCTGTGGTAGTTTTCAATTTCTACAGGACCAGTTCCTACGTGAGTGGAGCCACATTGACTGATAGCAGCTATGGATCCAGCTCATATTCCATAGGCACTTTAGTCCACCTGCTTTCCACAGAGAGAGAGTATGAAGAGGGTGTGCATGGGTGTGCATGTGTGTTTGTAGCACACTGTTAAGTTTTTCTTGATTATGGAGGTAAATATCAGGGGACCACCCTAAAAGGAGAATATGCCACTACAAGAATATTACAACGGGAATGAGAGCAGTAAAAACCTCTGCCAAGGGACTATCAAAAGGAACTATTCCCCAGGAAAATCAAGATAATTGACTTTTCTTTTGGAGTGGATGATTTTAATCCAGTCCAAAATCCTTGTATTATCGGGGCTGTTTGGTGACCAAACAGGGGGGGCATTACAATACTTACATAGGGACTGATTCAATGTCCTCACTCAAACCAGCATCTGCAGTTGGGATTTACTTGAACGAACATGAAATTACATGGAAAGTAAGAGAAATAGGAGCATGGTGACGCACTGCGTTTCTCAAGAGTGCTCAATGCCATGCAAAGAAGATGCCCCACTTCTTGCCCCCTTCTGCCTTCCCATGTTTGATTGTGTGGATCTGTCCGGTCCCTTGAACTGGCTTTGACTCTCAATCACCCATCAGAAAGCTGACTTAGATCGCTATACCAGCAAAAAACTCTTCTTGTTTTTTTGTTGGCTAGGTTAGTTTTCCACCAGTTTAGTGAGTTCAGTCTCCAAGGGTTCAGTCCTCCCCAAGGGATCAAGAAGAGGAACAGAGCTAGTGCAAAAGAAGCAGCGGGAGCTGGAGTGAAGCGTTTGGGTCCCTGGAGGAATGAGCCATCCCTTTCAGTGACAGGGAGTTCCTGCTGGATGCAGCCCCTATCACAGAACTTCATTCTCAAGGCACGGTGAAGAATTAGCAGAAAAATGGAATTTTGTAAAAAAAACCCACAAAGATATCAACAAGCAAATATTGTACTGTTTCAGGCCCTATTTCTTATTTTCTTGGGAGTCCCACTGACTCCAGACAGCAAGGTGCCCACTGTCGTCAGACAAAGCAGCTGACTCAGAGCCTCAACAGCCAAATCAATTATTTCTGTACCCTGTTCATGGAGATGTTGCCCTCTGGAATGAATGCACACCACCGCAAGAGGCTCTGACAAAAATGTTCAAGAACCACCAAATTTAGTGTCTCGCACAATACTGTGTCTCACAGTATATAAATTTGGAAAGTATCTATGGTCAATGAAGGCAAGAGAGAAGCATTTGGGAGGGATTTTTACTTTAAAAAAACCCTTTTGATATTCAGTAATGAGGAAATAAATGAAAATTAAGCAAATCTAAGCTCATGTTCTTCATCTTTTTGAAATTACGTGAAAGTCACTCTGAGCATGTGGATAGGTGCCCTTTGCAATATTTCTACCAGCTGAACAAATTCAGCATCCCTGCCTGCCCCCAGACTACATGGCAGAGACATGCTACCTCCAAGCACTTACTTCATTGCTTTCATGTATGTTGTGATCTATCATTTGAAGCAGAAACCACATCACATTCCTCAGGATGAATGTGGTGATCAAGTTCCAGTGGATAATATTCCGCAGGCATCTGATACTCCTAAACAGGGAAATATATTTAAATCATCATATATAGTGAATATATACACATACACATTAATGACTATATAAAATAAACAAGCTAATTCTGTTCACTTGCAAAATTCCTCATGGTTTATCCCCCTCCATTACCTCTCTTACACTATGAAACAGGAGGTTTGTCTGTCCAATGGATCAGCAATAACAGTCTATATCTTTACCAGCAAGCATATCTGGGTTGGGTCCCATTCTCTGGCTCCCAGGGTAAATTGCACAGCCAGTGCCAAAGACAAAATTTGGATTTTGCAGTGTAGTCACAACACAAATAAATGACATAAATATAAAACAGCAACAGGAGGATGGCAAAATCTGTGCTTCTTTTCCTTGCTATACACCTTTCTTCCAGAAACCACACAGCATAAACTTTTGCAAAGCCATGTACAACAATTTGTCTTGATAACATGAGGCCCTCCCTTTGACAATAATCAATTCAAGCAAGTGAAATAGGATCTACTGGAAAGACCTAAATATTCAAATGGTAATTTCATCCTTGGTTATCATTTTTGCTCCCCTCCACCCCATTCCATCAGCTCTATTATAATGTCGACTAGAATTGATAAGCCCCCAAACAACAAGCCTGCACTGGAGTCTGTTGCATTGATTACAGAAGGAGATTTGGTGACAAATATTGGCTCTGGAGTGGCAAAACTGGAATAGTTTACATTCGGTCAGTCTCTTGAACAGGCTCGCCTGTGTGAAGTTCAAAGTTTTCAGACCCATTAATGCGATAGGAGAGCACAGACTGCTTGGTTTCCAGTCCTGAGCTCAGCTGGCTGTACCAAGCTTTCTCAAGGTAGAGCTGCGTATTCTCCTTCACCAGAAAATATGTGTCTGTTTGTAGTCCTTTCCCAGCCCCCTTGCAGATGCAATGTAAAATATGAGCACAATGTAAAATATGAGCTACAATGAGTTGGGACACAGTGCCATAAAACAAAAGAGGAGACATCTTAAATACTGCTTGCTGCTGAAAATGGCTCCAGGAGGCAGCCAGTGCATGATGTTGATGCCAGCAACCAAAATATCACTGAAGCTAGACAGAAAGTTACTCATTCGGTCATCTGAGACAAGATCATTTGTCTTCTCATTCTTTGTGAAATGGTAAAGGAAGGTGAGTGCCAAGTTGCAGTTTTGCAATTAAATGATCTTTTCTCAGCTAAACAAAAAACACTCCAGTTACTAAAATCACTTCCACAGGTGTTCAAATAGCCAGTGCATTTCCCAGGTTCTTCAGGCTAGGGTTCTGCATTTACCATATCAGTCTTGCTGCTTGCAAAGGAAGCTGTCAAATAACATTGGACAAACACAGAAAGCGGTGTTCTCAAACCTGCTCAACTGTAGCTGTCGGTAGCTCACACTGACAGCAAAAAGAGAACACACAATCCAGTAACCAGCTTTGAACTGCTGTTGCCTCAGGTCTCTTGCATAACAAACAAGCCAGTCTTCTTAATAACAAACACTATTTCGCTATCCTAAAACACTTATTGCACTTTTCCTAGGACTCAATTAGTCAGTTTTAGGGCCAGAATCAATTCTGTTATGTCCTTCAGTCTCACAAATCTCTCAAAGATTTCACAGCAATCCAGCAAAAACCCAAGTAGAAGACCTCCCATATATAAGATACTGCAACTTACAGAAAGATGCTCAGAGGTATAACCCTACTAAGTTGATGTCAAAATAGCTTCTGAGTTTAACAACTCAGGCTCCAGGTATGAAATTGGTATTTGGTTTTGAGAGCCTCAGTGACTCAGGACTGGGGTCAATTTGGAAAACAAATCTCCAGCTGCTCAGATCCATTCACTTTTATTTAGGCTACAAAACCCAAAAGTGCTGCTCTCAGTGTAACCTGTGCTAGCAGGGGACATGTCAGCGACATGTCTCACTTTGAAAATTTCACTTCTAACAAAAGGCAAAGGTTCACAATTAGGCTTTCAAAGAAACTAGGCAACCAACACCTACTGCCTTTCATGCTGAATCCCAGGAACCCATCTTGCTCTGGACAGACTTTGAAACGTGCTGTTAAGGTCTGTTCTCTGTTGATCATTCTGCACCTAAATGTCCTGCGGCTGCTGTTCATCTAGATGTTTTATTCACTCCCTTCAGGTTAAGGATTAGCACATTAAGGAAGGAGTTTGAAACATTGCTTCTAGGGGGAGAGGGAGGCAAGGGACTAGAAACTGAGGAAATTCAGGTCAAACTGTAGAGTTRCTGGCATGAAATTAATTGCTTTTGAGAGCTCTAACAACAAAACAGATCCAGCACACTTGCCACCTGAATGTATTTCTTGACAAAGAGAAGATAAAGGAGTGGAAAAAAAAATATCCTTGCTGGATGCCTCCATTTAGATGTAGTTTAATCATCCCATATGTTGGAACATCACTAAATCTGTCTGGAAGAAACCTTAATCCCACAAGATTTACAGCAGGACATTGGACTGGCTGCAGAGGCAAATAGGATCAAACAAATAGTTGTAGACTTTTTGGTTCAGTTACTAAAAAGAGCTTTCCCCCCAGTAAGATCCTAGTCATTAAAATCACATTCTCTTCTGTGGCTTGGAATATAAAGACAACCTCAGCACCTACTGGATGCATGATCTTTGCCCTCCTTACTACTTCTTGGTCATACTGTTTTGTCTTCTTTGCCCATCTGCCTGCATCTAGCCATTGACTTTTGTTTGGATTGTAAAATGCTTGGGACAGAGGCAAACTTTTAGTGATGTGCGTTCAGGATCCAGAGCAAGAGGGTCTGGTCTGTGTGGGGAACTCCCAGGCTCTACAGATAATTATGACCAAAACTCTCCTTGTTTACAGAAAGCCACATGTGCTGAGGGAAGCTGTGGTCCTGGTGTAAAATTAAGTAAAGTATAAATGTGACCAGCAGCTGGAATTTACCAAAATGAGGCCTGAAGCCTTGTTAAATAATGCTTTGGACATGAAACAGGGACAGTTGGGTCCCATGTCCCACTACCTTTAGCAAAAGCCATACTTTGGGTATCAGCAACCTTGTACCATGGCCTCATTCCCTTTCTGAGACACTCTGTGTGTGGCTTGGATGGTAAGTAGATGCTTTCACCTGCTAAAAAGCTTCACGTCTTTGGGCCTAACAGAGCAATGAAGAAGAKGCTGTAGAACAAGCATTTTGCTTTTCTGGCTGCATTCTCTCCCCACTCACATTCCCCACCACGCTTCTGCCTTGGCAAAGCAGCACAAACAGGTGAGGGGCAGGATTTGCTTTTGTGATGTCTGGGCCACTACTCTGCTGGTGTTAACAGCAGTTAGGGTTTTAGGGTTTTAATGGAAACACCAGCATAGTCAGGCTGAGAAACACATGTCTGAAAGTGCCACAGAGTTTCTTAATGGCTCAGGCAGTGACATGACCCCAGGCACAGAATGGTTTTAACCTTTTCCCTTTTTTTACTTTTCCCTTTCCTTTTCTTTTAGTAAGAGTCCCAGCTGGAGACTCTAAGTTTGTTTTTGTTTGTAGAGAGCCCAGAGCACACGGTTTCTGTTTGTTTCTGTCTCCTAACTACTACTAGCACAGAAATCACAGTGACAGTAATGCAATTCATGGCCAAGGGTAGGAAAAGCTTGAGAAATAACCTGTGTCAGGTTCATACTGGGGAGGGAGAAACAGCAGTGTTAACACAGTGCTGCAGGGCAGAGCAGTGGAGGACTGCAGCTAAGTCAATTGATGTAACAAGGGAAAAGATCTCTTGCCAGCCACCTGAGAAAGCTGCTCTTATTTACAGGCACTGCTGGTGAATGTCATTGTCATAATTTAGTGTGGGTGAAGCATCTAGAGGGATACTGACTGAGATGAGGGTCCCCTCATTTCAGGCACTATTCACATGAGACTGTTCTGCTGGGCTCAGAAGCCAACCCTGTGCACAAAGTTTATCTGTGTAGCCAGATTGGAGTCTGAGGTGGAMAGTGAATGAAGGACATGTCCCAAATTGGGCAACAAAGCTAGTGAGTAATAGGAGACCTGCAGTGCAGCTAACGTTGAAAGGACAAAGCCGACCTTGTCATACTCACTCATCTCAAAGCCTGAAGAAGAAACTCATAATACTCATAGGGGTAATTTTTCCTCCACAGGTCTTTTCCTGGCTCTTGGTAGATGGAAGCTAGCTTAAATTTGTAAGCCTTAATTTAAATTTAAATACTCCTGTTATTCATGAMAATGACCTGTCCCTTTTTGAAAACTTGTTAAACACTCATAACAGTCTTCTATGACAATGAGCTCCACAGTTCCTTTTTCCTTGATAATTATTGCCTTCACTCTGTGGAGTGAAAAAGTAAGCAAGTCTGTGCTCCAGAAACAGCAATAACTGCCCTCACAGACAGCACTGAAAAGAAATTCACATCACATTGTAAATGGCAGGAGGTGGATTCTGAAACACATTGAGCTGTATTACAAGTTAGTGAATTGAGCTTTCCTAGGGTCACAGTGATTGGCATGAATGCATTCCCTCACAACTCAGAAGCTAAGAAATTTGGGGTTATTCTTACCTCAGTAGGGAGATATCACAATTTGGAGAGTGTGGCAGTGACAACATCAGGAAAATGAGAGCACAGACAGCAGAGAGCTACCTTCTGAAGAGGGCAAAGAGTCATGTGAGAGAGGGGAGAAATGGGAGATGAGGGGACTGGGTGCTGAACTGCTGCTTCAGACACAGTTACAGCATCACTAGGAAGAAATTATGAGTTACAGAGACATTTAAAGTCCCTTAGCCTAAAAGATCAGATGATAGAAGGTTTCATATTCATCTTTATGTCAGGTAACATTGTTTATGCCATTTCCACTTGTTTTACAACCCTTGACATTGATTGAATGGTGCAAGTATAGTGCAGCTTCCAAGAACAGCAGCACAGGTCACCATCCCAGAGAGCCTGAAGGMTGGCACATCACAAGACACCATGGACTGAGACTATGGCTTCCATTAAAGAGCCTTTTCCTGTATTTGTTTCCTGCCCTGATCCTTTTCAGACAAAAAGTGTTGGTCAAGGCCTTGGCTGGACTCTTCCTCTAACTCTTCTCTGGTGCATGGGTCCAAGGACAGAAGGAATAAGAAAAGAGGTTGTAGCAATTCAGTCAGAACAGACTTAAAGATTGAGGCCACAACATAAAGACAGAAGAACTTCCATATTCAGTCAGATCAATAAGCCATGTAGGCTGAGACTCAGTCCCCAGTGGTGATCAGTAAAAGACAGTTTGTAAAACAGTATGGGAAACAGGWGAGGTAGACTGTTAGTTGTTCCTTGCTCTTACTGCCTCACTTCTGGCAGTCAGAGGTTTTAAGATATTCCTGATTCAGAGACCACATTTAATCACATTAAATCACCCCCTTGGTGGCCCCAACTCCTCACAGGAGTCACTGAACTCCTTTTGTGGTTTATGTTTACTGGGGTCAGGCCACGGCTTATTCTACTAACATGATGAAGAGCTCATAAGCTGTTATTCACGGTAAAGTACGTTCGCCTATGTTGGTTCCTCTTCTCTGCTTGCCTGTCCCCTCCCAGGGGCTGGATGAGGAGGCATTTCCTCACAACTACATTCCCTCCTGTCCTTTGGGAGTTGCRGGGAGGAGGGATAGAAAGATCCTGGAACCGGACAGCAGGAAACTGCTAGTCCCACGGGCTGCAGGAGCAAGCTGGGAGGAGTGGCTGGTAGTGTATCTATCTCCAGTATGTGCTCTTGAAGTAGCACAGTTCATGCAGCGAACTTCTGGATGTGCCTGACAGCAGATTTTGGCCCTGAAATATCCCCCTGAAATACAGCAAGTAGTGTYAGACAGGCACATGCAAGCGGTGTATGTTACACTGAGTGAAGGAGCGGGCAGAAGGAAGAGGATTTCCTTGAAAAGGAGAGAAAAGAAGGACTTACAGTTTCTGWCTTGGAGGGAGAAAAGATACTGCCACTGGAAGCATCTTGGTTCTGTAAGTGAAAGGGTTTATTGGCTCCTCATGATTTCTTAAGAACCAGTGCTTTGCCCCTTTTGAGTGATCTCCAGACTGCTTCTGACAAGGCAAGAGTTTCGGCTGCGGGCCTGCTGCCCAGGAGTCCCGCTGCTGTGCCGCTCCTCCCGCGGGTTTGGGCAGAGGTGGCCTCATGTCAGCCAGGCAGGACTTTTTGCCAGGGGTCATTGTTCAGAGTGCAGCCACTTGCCTCAAGGCTAGTGATGTGAGGCTTTGGATAGAAGAGTGTAGCAAGCCACAGCGTATTTCCACGGGAGACTGAGTTATGAAGTATCTTGTTTTATATTTACAGGAATCTGGGGACAATGATATAGGGAAATGTGTGTGTTCCAGGGAGTCGAGAGTCCCAGAGTATGTCTCTGGCTGTGCTGGCCAAAACCAGATAAGATGATCTGGGAGCACATGCCTCCCACTCACTGCACACACAGAGAGCCCCATAAAAGCATTAGCTTCAGCTCTGCAGCAGGTTACACACAAGGAAGCAATTAAGGTGAAAGCAAACATACTTCTTTCGGGCCTTCCTAATTAGTAAATCAAAAGCCAGGTGTATGGTGGGAAATTGCACATAATGTCCTCTTTATTGGATTTGAGAACAGACCATGTTTCAAGCCCAAATGTCATTCCCTGACACGATATCATAGCACCKGCATCCTGAACTGCTTGGTGTGCGGGGTGTCATAACTGGGCTTCCACGTTAGGAAAAATAGCAGCAAATGAAAAAAAAGCAAATCAGAGGTGGGCAGAAAGAGTTTCTGATTGTTGGTAGAGAAAGCACACACTGCTAACTATTTCTGTCAAATGAGCTCAATTGTATGGTTGGATACAGAAAGCAGAGAATTAGAAAATCCATTCTTTTGACTGGGGAAATGCTGAGATCTGAATAGGCAGAAAATCCGATCAACTCTTTCTGTACAGGTGGCCTCACTGATTCAGAAACGGAGATCTATAAAATGGTTTCTAAAATAGCACTGGTAAAACTCAAAGTAGCCTTTCTGTTGATTCATGGGTTTTTTTCTCACTCTATCCATACAGCGGTATTTTTCCTCTGGGATGTGCAGAGCTATTATTTTCTGATTCAAAGCATGACACAAACAATTAACATCAGCAATCATAATAATGTGTCAGCATGGTCGAAAGCTAGCTGAATTAGTTGAATCACCTGCATGGAAATAATTGCRAATGATATCTTTATTAAAGAAGCTTGGAAACCTTCTATTAATTCATGTAGTATTCCATTAATAATGATGTTCAATTAAGACAGCTGTCCCAAAGTCTGTCTGAAAACAGTTGGCAGGAGAAATCTGAGAGCACTTTGCTGGAGTCCTTCCCATTCCATGACTGTTGAACAAGCAGGAAGGAGAATCATGGACAATACTTAAAAAAATATTTTTCCCCTTCAGTCTTTTCTAGGGCAGGCTAAGCTCATGGACAAGCCATAAATGGCATGGAGTGGGAAGAATACCTAACAGCAAGTTATTTCCCAGGCTCTGTGCCTGTCATGGCCTATTTGCTTTCATCCACATGGAGGCTCCCCCTGAGGTCCTCATGGTTTCCCCTGTGTGCTCATGTTCAATCACTGCATATATTCTGGTACTAATGCTTACAGATGGGAAAAGCATCTGGAGAGGTTGGCAGGGAAAATGAGCTTCTTGGTGGCAGTTGCCTGGGGAAATATAAATATTCCCAGAGGAAATGCAAGGGGCAGTTGCAAGGGAAGAATGAAACCCTGGAAGAGAAGAACAGCTTTATTATGAGGACAGGGGTGAAATGCTCAGGTGAAGAGGAGAAGCAGCAGCTTCCGCTAGTGTTTAGGATATGCGTAGACCCTAAAAACAAACCCATTGTGGAACCATGTGTGCTCCACTTAAGCCTTTTACAAAGCTTCTTTCTCCTGCCTTCAAGTCAATTTTTAATCACAGGACCCAGGGCATTCTGYCTGCTTTAGACACAAGGGCTTAAAGCACTGATGTTCCTAGGGTTGGAAGGATGCAGCCAACACAACACCGAACAGGACCACAGGCAGGACAGCCCCACGGCAGGACCAGACTGACCGTGTTCACTGTCAGTGTTTGTGCCCAGCACTGTCTGGCTCCGCAGCGTGGTGAAAAGGGGTGAAAAATGGCCCTCTGCAAACTACCCATGAGCATGTTGACAACGAACAGTATGGATAACTATAGGACACTACATCAGCCTGCGCTCTGTTCCTAGTCAGGGTACGAGGAGCAATGTTGCCCCTGAGAACTATGTGGTTAAATATGGGCTAATTGAAACCCAGTCACCAGATTCTCCAATCTAAGAATATGGTTCCAACCTTGACTGTGCAATCAGCTCTTTCACTGGAGAAAATTCCTCTGTTATTTTCACAGGAATGACAAAGTCAGATACAGATGACTTCATTTAGTACAGCATGTGCTTGTGGTTTAGCTGGTTGAAAAAAGATTTAGGAATCTGCTCTAATTTGCTCTGCTAAATGGAGGTCAGATGTCAGTCATTTCTGAACCAAACAGGAAACGGGGCTGTCAAGTATCTTTTTAGCAGAAGCTACTTTGCAGCTCAGGTTTTAGTACCCCGTAACAAACTAGCTTTAGAGTAGCAGGGGCATAGTACGTAGCTACAGYCCTCTGGGGTTTATCTAAGACATTGCCCCGTTGACAGAGGTGGTAGTTATCAGTCCAGACTGTGGAMGGGTGAATGTTTTATATGAAGAGTGACCACTGCAGCTGGATTGCACAAATTAGAGTTACGACTTCAGAAGCCAGACACTGAAAGTTGATAGTGGTTGATCTGGCTTACAGCTACTGTTTGGGAAATGTAAGAGTGCACARCATTCATAATCCCCTTGTGGGACTATAAAAAAAAAATCTGAAAGAAAATTAATTTAAATGACCAGCTAGGGAATTCAGGGATTATGGTTTTTTGCTTTTAATACAATCATACAATTAGCAATGTTTATTAAATTATCTRCCTTTGCAGATATTGTGTGGATAAACCAAGGAGGAAAGTCTGAGGCACTGATGCCGCTGTTCACACTCTCCTTGGCTTCATTTCCACCAAAAGATGGTGTGAAATATTTCATTATTTTTGAGTATTTGGCCAGGAATTTAGGAGAGACCATATAGGATCATTCATAGCCTGCTCCTTCCAAATATCCATTCCTGTGCTTGGTCTAAATTCGTTAGTCTCATGGTGCTCACTGTGCGTGCGGAAATGTTTCCAGTGGTTCGACCTGGGCACCTCCCCCAGGAAGCGGCTGKTTCCATAACGCGCGGAGGCAGTCTACATCCCTACGTGCAGGAGCCTACGTGCCCCGTTTAGGGGTGACACAAATCAGGGATTTTCCACSTCTCTCCTGTTTTACTTGACAGAGTAATGTGAAACAGCAGTATTCATCTTTTAGATTAAACAGAAGAGAAGGTGCCTGKGTGCTGAACTACAGTGGAGTTAGTGAGGGATGTAGATGTGCAATTCCCTGGATGAAAACTGAATTTGAACCATTTAGTACTTGAACACCTGYGGGTGCATTTGTAGTGGGTAACTGAAGAGCTAGGCTTGAAAACATCTTCCCTGATYCTCCTTCCCAGAGATGACTCAGGACATGTTCTTTTTTGAAGTAAATTGCACTCCTGAGCATGATTCATATCTAAACTGTAAAGACCAAACTTTACTTTCTTCCTTCCTCTGAAACATTGGAAAAGTTGCAAGGCTTRCTCTACTGTTCCTGAAAACATTCCATCATCATCAAAAGGAGAACAGAGCACAGACAAATTTTAGCTAGTCAGTCAACATAGATCTAATCTTGCACAGAGCAGTTCTATTAAGAGAATTTAAACAAGTTAGTGTCCATCTCCAAAAACACTGCCTCATGGCTAATATCTTGGCAATGACAGAAATATACCACTAGGAACATATTTCAAGCACAGGATAGGAAGTGGCCTTCTGATCCTCCAAACCCCAGGTCAAGAAAGTCATTCAGCAAAAGTCCTTCCTAAATTCCTGAAACTCTAGTTTAAATCCAAGTTAAATTTTTCCTCCATTACATTGCTCCCGGACCCCTCTGCTCTGTGGGTTGGAAATCATCCTCTAATATCCGCTCACAAGTCTATCTATCTGTAGAGCACCTATACCCATTTCTTCTTGCACTCACATTGTCCTTGATTGTAAGTAGCTCTTCAGTTTCTGATGTTTATCCAACAGTAATGTATTTATAGCCAGCAATAATACTCCTTGCCAGCCTTTGTATTTCTAGGTTACAACACCACTATTTCAGATGCAGCTTACGAAACCTTCCACATTTTAAGAATGTAGCTCTCTGGGCACACTTTTAATTACTGGTATTATTCCAGGACTTCAGGAGGGCTTTGCTCTCCTCTGGTTTTTGCTCTAGGTAGGTTCTACACAAAGAGTCTAAAGAACAAGTCATACAGATATGAGATGGGAGGGGGCGAGTAAAGGCAGTGGGAAGCAAAGACGTTGGCCTAAGGTTAACCAATAGGAAACGTGTTTCTGTCCTTTATCCGAGTTTGTGAGATGAGACACATCACGTGATTTCAGGCAGTACAGGCACTTCAGATGTCTTGTATTCAAAGATGACCATCTCACTGYGATGTGCTGATCTACAGAGCTCCATCGTTTTCATTCCTGCCTTGCTTTGAGAACTTTACTATGGACTGTTATGATTACTTTACTATGGGACAGAGTGCTGTCTCCAAATTTACAGCCATTGCATCCACCRAACACATGCTCTGCAATTACCGGTATTTATGATGAAGTTTAAAAAATGCCATGTGCCTGAATCATATTTTAATGCTCTGATATTCTAAGTGGCAGATGGAATAGACTTAACTAGGCTAGGTGGAAAGCCAGGAGATGAAGGGGAAAATGGAGCACTGACATGAAGTCATGAATTCAGTTAGTTGATGCCCTGTCCTGGGACTTCCTCTTTCTCCCCTTGCTCCACGACAGAAAGGTATGTCTGGGAGGAGTGTGCCTTAGATCTRGAGTCTGCTCTGCTCTAATCACATCAGATACCACATGACTTTTAAGTGCAAACGAGCACTAATTGTGCAGATCACCTACCCACTTGATATATCCTCAGTATCTAGGCTCTGATAGGTGTCAGACCACTTTGCTCTATGAAACCTACTCACTATGGATGCTCTACATTTCTTCTGACAGGTTTMTACAAATCATTTAATCAAACTCTTCCATTCTTACTAACAGAGGCCTGCAGAGCAGTCTCACCAACTGCATGCCAGACTGAAGGTCAAGAGGCAGTTCAAAGGAGTTTGAAACAGGGGAAGATAAAGAAAAGTAGATCTTCCCCTCCTAAACCCTGGGAGATGGTTAGGGGGGAAAAAAGATWAAAAAAGTGTCTATGTTGTTTAAAGAAAAAAATGTTTCAGTCTTTGGGGAGAAAAAATATGTGAGATTTAGGAAATCTGGCTGTAATCACAAGAAAGAAAGGGGACACTGCTTCAGGCCTATGAGAAAAAAAAATCAGGTGTTTTAAGGGGGAAATAAAAAAAGGCAAATTTAGGGGCAACAGGAAAGCAAAGGTTCCCTCAAAACCTCAACTTGCTTTCTTTACCACCATACTAGTGACAAAAGATGTTATGCCAATGTTTGTGGGTTTGKTTTTTTTTAGAGCTGCCTTTATCCAGCAAGCTCTGCAGAAGGACATGTCATTTTTAATCTTCAGCCTATCTTCCTTTCAGCACCATCCTTCTTTATTGGATTCAAAACTCAGCAGGGACTTAGATATTTCCCAGACCAAAGACTTCCCGTACTTCTTCTTTGGTCACCACTGCACAAATAAAACGTCTTCTCATTGAATCCAGTCAGGTCACTGCTGGCCATCGCCAGTCAGCACATTGTTTAATAACAAGTCGAGTTTTACAAAGGACTCTTATTCCTCCTCAGAGGCTGGTCTAACAGCACACTAACAAGGAAAAAGCCAGGACAAAGCAATTTGGGTTTCTGCATTATCAGCAACAGTAAAGGAAAASTATGATTCAAMAGAACAAAAGAAAAAGTACWTTTTTTTTTTTTTTTTCTTCAGCTTGATTGGTATTACTGACAGCAGGATTCCTCCTATGGAAAATTTCTGCTTTACTAGTGTGAGAAAGTGATTATGTGGGACGATGAGAGCCGTGTCAGCGGGAACTGCTTGTGTGCACCTGCGGGATGGCTCAAACCTTTACTATTAATGAGAACACACAGACTATGAGATTCGCAGCAGTGCAGATACATTTAACAATTCCCTGTGAAGTGCCCTGAGCAAATCTCTCCAGATCCTGCGCTGGAGATGAATGCAGCTCTACAGTACATTTGGCTTACGCACAAATTCCTCATTTTTTCTTCTCAGCATATTTCTTTTTTTTGTGTGCTTTTTTTGTTTCGTGTTGTAAAGACAGCATGGCKCTCACATTTTTAAGACCACCTACATTCAGACCTTGAGGAACTGTCCTTGACTKGGATCTTTAGGAGCTATCTCAATGACTCATTCCCATTCAGTCAGCATGCCAACCAAAATCAAGTGCTCCTCCATAAGTTGGGCTTCACTTTTTATTATTTAGGTGCTAAATTAAATTTTTACTGGCTTATTTTTCATTGCACAGCCAAGAAAGAAGGATTGGTTCAGACAGAACTGGAGAAAACAAGGCTGGAATAGGTCTTCGCAGTAAAAGGGAGTTCCTGGCTGAGTTCTCCTCCCTTCTCAGTTGTGTTGGGGTCTCCTGGCAACACAAACACAGATGGCAGATGATGTCATTACTTGCTGCTACATCTGAGCTTTCTGACCCTCAAAATATCTTTTGGTGTATGGTTCCTTAGAGTTTAGGACAGTAGAACRTTTCTACTGGCACGGAGGGTGGGTTGTGAATGCAGGACAGAGGGCTGCATAAGGAACTGAGGAAGACAGGAACTGGGGACAAGATGACAGAGGATAGTTTTGGAAGAATAGGGACTAGATCCAGTTCTTTCCCCTTCCCACTTCAGCACAACTGAGGACGAAGCTTCCCATCAATCCAGCAGCTACCTGGGCTGGGGCAGCAATAGTAATGGTGAAGCTCATCTCCAAAAGCAGAACACCCATCTCACTGGCTGATCATCAAAGCAATACTCTKTGCCCTGCCAACCAGATATTTAACCTGCTCTTAAAGCCTCCAGTGTGAGAGGTCCCACAGCCTTCCTAGCAGTTGTGTTCCAATACAGCAGGTGTTCTCCAGTCTCTTTCTTCAGACAGGACTGCCTTTGGGACTCCATCTGCACTGACAGAGCAAAGGAAAATCAAGCAGGTGATGGGTGAGAAGCGTAAAAATATGGAGCAGTTGAGCCTTCCTGGAGGTCTCTTCTATCTTCACTCTCAGCAGGCACTCATGGAGTGAGGTAGATGAGTGGAGTGGGGCAGGAGTAAGGAACTGAYAGATTTCTACTTTGAGCCAAGGTGTGGGACTATCAGATCTAGCCTTCAGGGTCTTCTATTGTTTTTTTTAGCCAGGAATTATCTAAATTCTCTCATTTCACTCAATTAGTAGATGCCTTCTTCCATCCAAACTAAAACAGGAAAAAAAGCCCTAAATAATAGGACTCAATTATCAAAACTGTTTTGCTCTTGGGACACTTTGAAGAAGTAAGTGAGATGAAGATGTGCATAACCTAGAATTTGTGTAGGAGAAATCTGTAATACAACATGAATCTGGACTGCCTTCACTGGAGCATCTTTAGAACTTCTGAAAACAAGTGTAACTCTACAGACACTGAGGTAGCTCATGCTGGTTAATGCTGGCTGAACAATAGATATTTTTTGCATGATACAGTGGGAATTTGAAAAGATGGGCTATCTTAATTCACAGCATGTACAGGGAGGTACTTAATTGCTGCAGTCATTTTTAATGTTGAAGCTGACTGCAAAATTTAAATCTTAAAGTCAAARTTTGAATACCAGAAGAGCAATTTAAAAGAGATGAGCTAGGCCACTTCTGTGTTAGAAGCTGGATACATTTATACCATATTATCTAATTGTTTTTGTGTTATTTACTCAAGCATTTATAAAAGATTCAGCATTGAAGCAGGGAATATAGTTACAATGAATAATATGCATTCTTTATTCAGTAATAATTAATTCAGGTCTCCAAGCACTATGGGAATTAGCATTATATGCACAGTAAAAAGGTTGAAATGGAAGTTTAAAYTGATGCACCATAAATATTCCCATTGACTGTTTTAAGCTTTTTTTTTCTTCCCATTAGCATAGATTATTCTGTTTATAGATGCTGGGGTGAAAGAAGATTCCTGTTGTTAATATGAAAGACCCTCTTGTTAGGAACGCTCAAGAGGAAGGCTTAGCATAAGACTTCGCAGGGATGCTCCACTCTAGGAAAGCAGCAATTCTTTCACTTAGGTCACTGCCAATCATCATGCTGTAATCCTGTGGGAGGGTCCTGCACCCGTTTCTCCTCTGCTACTAGGATAAGATTTTTCTCAAGGATTATCACTGCATAGCACTTAGTGCAGTTGGTTCTAAGGTCAGGTTGAACGCTCCTAGACAAGACAGCACAAATASTACAGAAATACCAGTCAGGTAATCCAACAAATAATACAGAAATATCCAACCAGGCCACTCCTATTAAAATATAGTCCTGTAACTCAGGCTATGTACATACAGTACATACGATGACTGATGCACATCTACCTATTACTTTCCACTAAGTTTCCTTCCCTCCTGCCCTTTCTCTTCTCCCTGTAGCCCTAATTCTTCTCCACAGACTTTCTTTTACTGACATATCCATTTGACCTGACAAACTCCCTTCTGTACCACTGAACCAGGGAAGGGAAGTGTTTCTATGCAGTTTCATTGATTTGTGTTCATCATTTCATGAGCACTGGTGGGAATAAAGCTCATCTAAAGATGTTTCTCTTGTTATTTAAGAGAACTTCTAAGTTCTTTAGTGGAAGAAAAATTGAAATTAACCCAAAGCAGAATGAAAAGATTTCATTCTATATCCTTTGGTCTAGATCTGGGCATTATCTGTCAGGGAATGCAAAATGCCTTATGTTATCATGCACTGCCYTATAAAAAAGAAAACCTGCCCCTAAAACTTGCAACTTGACACACTCAAATCCCAGCTTCCCTTAATGAAGCACTCTGTGCTCACTGAACTTTTTGCTGCATCAATAAATCATGTACAGTTCTCTTCCTGAATACAAATAGGCTTTAGGCCCTACGCACGGAAGCCACCATTACAGCTCATCCAATGCATCAGTCAACRAAACCATGTACATGCTTGGGAGTGTAAAAGCCATGACCATTTTTCAAGACCATACACGACCTGGACAGTGGTATTAGAGGGCTTGAGTAACCCGGTAAGTATCACACACCCAACCAAGTTAGAAGCATGCAAACAGATTACTCACCTCAAGCAAAGGAAAAGCATAAAGGCAACTATAAGGGCCCCTACTGATATACAGTGCCCCAGGTAGTTTATGATGAGAGCAATCTTGTAATGGAGCGCATACTTCCTCTGGAGGTAAAGAGATAACATGATTAAATCAGCATGACTCTCTAAGCACTGACATTAAGGAACAGTTAATCAGTTTAGGAAACAGTAATTACTTTTGTCGACTTTAAAATGATATAATAGCCCCAGGGCTGATGCCTATGTATAAACCAAACATACTGCCCAAGCACAGAAGTACAGGCTTGGTTTCATTTCAGTTTGGATTTGTCCACAGTTTCTTACAAATCTCAGCAAAAAAGTTATTTTTTCCCCCTTTTTTTTGCAATTTCCTTGGGATTTCTTTTTTCAKTATTACGCTACTTTAAAACTCTGTCGTTTTCGGGTGACAAAGCTACCAAAGACACATCTTCTCACAGTTTCAAAAGTTATAAAACATTATTTTGTTAGGAAACTGCATGGTCTTAATGAGCCAGGTTATGTTACTTTCCTACTCAAATGGTTTCGTTTTCAYACAAAAATGAATCAGTCGTCAGTAAGAATAAATAATAAGACCTTTCCATCCAGGCAGATTTTTCTCTGAGGTACATTCCTTGCAAGCTACAATCCTTATCTYTCAAATTGAGGGCAGAACCAATGCAGACTGAAAGAGCTGGAATCTGCTGGTGTCCTTTCAGTTTTGAGAGAGCCTGACGAACCAGAGATGCTGTTGTTTTTAGCAGCGACCCAAGTGTGTGGTGTAAGTTTCTGTATTAGTGTCTATTTCCTAGGATGCTGAGGAGATTATTGGTAGGTTCTTGATCCTGTACACAAAAAATTGAGTACAAAAGTGCTCCCACCTAAATCAGTGAATTTAGTGATGTGACCAAAATTTGACCTTGAAGTAACTGGAACATTCTTTATTGGTGGGCCGCTGCTGGCTTCAGAGAAAAGAGAAGCATCTCCTCTCTTTGCCTAATGGATAGGAAGAAGTAGAAAACCACTATTCAGATAAGTACTGAAGCTGGTTAAAAACTGACAGAGGCTTGCTGCTTAAAGAATACAACTCCCTGAAAAAAAGATATTTATCTATTTATTAATTTTAGCATTTGTTTCTTTTCAGGTTAAACAGATCTTTCACTACTTTGGGATGTTGTCCTCCTCCAGAAGAATGAGACCTTTGAAAACTAACCACCTAAATTTCCTCCCTTGTGATAAAAATATAAAAGTAAAATCCTACAAATGGCATGAGTTTTCTAATTTTGGTTGAACTTCCTTTGTTTCATTTTTTCTAACAATTTCCCTTAACATTTTATTCCAGTCAAAGGAATTTGTCAGTGAATGTTTGGATGAAACTACAACCAGCAGCTGTAGTTAATCTGTTCCATTGTTCTGTGTAGATAGCATCTTCCAGCACTTCGCCACAGAGCGAGCATGCCCTTTTGGAATAATTTTCATGATGAAATCTGCCTGTMTCTTCAGCACATGGAGTAATGTGCTGTTCCTGGACAGAACTCAACCATGTAAGGTATTTTTAAGTCTATTATAAAATCCCTTAAAATAAACTTCCCCGTGCACAGGCCTATTTTCTGAATAGCCTTGAGGAAAAAAAAATACCCACAAGACCTGAATTCCACACTGAGCTTTATTTATCCTTAAGTCATGGGGACACCTAAAGGGGAGGAAAACACACTTGAACTGATGTGCCTACATGAAATGCAATGTTGTACTGTTCAGCTAGTGCCCTGGCAAACTGCCTTGCTTATTTACTTTCCCACTTAATTCATGGAATCATAGAATATCTCAAGTTGGAAGGGACCCATGAAGATCATCGAGTCCAACTCACTGTTTCTCACAGGACTACCTAAAACTAAACCATATGACTAAAAGCGTCATCCAGAACTGCTCATGTAGTGCTAGAAATCTTCTAGAAGACAACAATGTTTTTCCCAGACCAAGGATCTTGCTCTTTGAATCTGACCCTTCAGCTCCCTCCTTTGGCTCTTAACCACTATTTCAACTTCACTCAAGTTTTAAGAAGGTGGTTCAAAACACAATAAAATTAATTGGGAAAAAACATAGTTAAGCTCGTCTTTGACGCACTGATGCTGAAGGAAAAACAGGCCTGACTTTTATTTTTTCTCTTGCTGACACTAACAAGCTTTCCTGAAGGCAAATTCAAATATCATAGAAACAAGAACTGCCTCGGTGCCTATGAAAAACTAAGCTGACAGGGTGGCAAGATCACTTTCCACCAGCCTACATGCAATCTGCATCTCTGGTAGAATTGGAGACAACACCGTCAGGGCTGAAAAACACGTGCCCAGAATCAGTCATGTGTTGGCCAAAGCTCAGTTCACATAAAATACTTGCATAACTCTTTTCTGTCTCACCCTCTTGAAGACTGATACATTTAAAAYGATAACAACCTTCTACTGTTCACAATATTCCTCTGCTTCCAGGAAGATGTTTCACTCCACTAAAATGCAGATTTAAATCCTATTCAGGCTTAGGAGGAGGGTCGTTACATTAGAAAGGAGATAGAAAAGGAGATGGTCTGTTAGTCTAACTCTGTTAGCCTTGCTCTCCGGACCACAGCAGGTCACATCATCGGAATCCTCTTCCATGCCGTACCTTATGCATGACAATCACGTTACACYAGGCAGTGCAGAGTTATCTTCCAGCCAGCTTCTACCAGGTAAAATGAAGAAGCACGGCTTTGTGTCTTTACCTGCACCAGCTTTGCAAACCTGAGGCACAGTGGGCTCCCGGCAGGATTTCGGGCTAATGACGGAGTCATTCTGCCTAGAGGACTTTTTCCTTTGCTTTAGCTAGGACGTGACTGGTAACCTGTCCAAACCAAATCAGCTAATGATTTGAACTAATAACCACCTAATGACAGCACTCTTAGCTCTCCAGATGACAAGGATCTTTCTCCCTCTAACAGAACTTCCTGACAGGTCCTGCCAGTGTTTACAGCACACGTCTTCCTGCGAGGCTCTGCACTCCATTCCCAGATTTCTTCCTGTTGCCAGGATGATCTCATCACCAGTACAGTTTAAAGACACCATATCTCCTCTCCAAAGACTTTCAGAAGCAACTGGGAAGTATCTTTGTCATCCAAGATGCCTCTGAGTTCACCGCTTTCCTGTTCTGAGCCAGCTGGAAGCTGGATAGTTGTGCCTAATGTGACTGTGCTCCTAAGCGGGATGCACTAACTTAAGCCCAGCATGGTGCTAACTCAGCTACACAGCTTGAAGCCACCTCAAAACATCAGCAGAACCAAATTCACATCCAGCTGCCATAGTCCACACAGACAAAAGTTCCTAATTTATAGCTCTTTTTGGAGGCTAAGATGTATTCGTTGCTGCCTGAGACTCTCATTTGTCTTCTAAAAAGAGGACAGATTTGTGCCAGATGCAGTAAAGGTCCCTTTGACACAGGAGCTTATAGGCTGAGTAGAAGCTTTCCATTTGTAATACATTATGCCATCAAACAGCCAGTTGGATCAAAATGATTTCTGTACCTGACTCCTGTGCCTGGAGAAGGAGCTAACTGATTGTTCAGAGGATGGGATTCAGTCTGACGTTAGGACACCTACATTTGGGCATTTACCCAAAACCTGAACGAATATCTGAAGCAAGGGCTAGAAACAGTTACGTACACACAGGCATCTAGTGCCCCTTGACGTGCACTCAGGAGACTCTGTGCTTCCTAACTGGTCCTGGTGACTGACCTCCAATTGCTGCTGCTGAAGGACACAGGTATTCCAGAAAGCCTGTGTCACACCTGCCAAATGCATGGAGACACACTGGGGCATTTTAAATTACACGGCGTAACTACATGCAGGCAACTAGATCCCAGCCAAAGTGGGAATCTAGGAGCAAAGCAGTCCCAGAGCACAGTTTTATCAGCTACTGCCACAGGTCTTGACCATAAGTAAAGCAATGATGTATTAACGTAATCCAGTGAATGTGTGTTACAGGAGTTTATGCCCCCTAAGACTGACCTACAGCTGAAAAAAACCCAAATCTCCCTTGCTACATTAACAGCACTCTGTCATAAAGCATGTAGCACTGGGCATGAGGTTGATCTTGAAAAATCCTGTTCCGGTCCCATATATCAATCACTGCATTGGAAGTCAAACCATGTAATTCTTTAGCACTCTGGCTGTGAGTGGCCAAGCTTGAAAGTAGTGTTGTTTTCTGTATTAAAAATAAACACGAAACACAGGGCGTACCTCCTGGCTGATGCTTAGCATTTGCTAGGATCAGTCAATAAATAACAATAGACTCACATGTGTGCTTGCATCTCACCTTTAATCAAAATGGAGGATTATGGAAATCCGTGGGGACTTTTCTTTTTTTTTTTTTTTTTTGAGACCACAAAGCAACCCAAGTGTTCATCCGTAACACTGAGCATTATGTAGAGATCTCAAAAATATTCACAAATATTAATATTTGCAAGGCTTGTCACAAATCTTTAAAGAACCAATAAATGAGTTTTTAAGCTTTTGCAAACAACGGTAGGGGAACATCTGCACTTTCATCTGTTTAAGGAACACGCTATTTAAGAATTTTTTAAGCTGTCACCATAGMTGCAAAGTTTTTAAAAGCAAAAACAGAGTAAAGGAAATAATCCTGTCCTCTAGTCACAACACTTCTCCAGTGTCTTCAAATAAAACTCCTCTGTATTTGCTTGTGCAGAGAGAGCAACTGTTCAAGTCATGCAGGCAAACACATAATGAGTCTTATTAAAATACAGCGGCATTTTCCTGAGTTGATACAGCAGACTGTTACTATCAGCTCAGGTTTCCCATACCAGCTAAACACATCAGAGATTTTGAGTCTTCGCCCAGCTCTGCTCCCCATTCTCTAAATCAGCACTGSCTGCTACACACACACCCTCTTGCTCATTTTTAAGAGGGTGGTTTCAGAGAAGTGCAAATCCATTTCAGTCAGAGATGSTCTGCTACCATGGTCTGCTGTCCCCCTCAACCCCAGCCAGGCTTTCACTCCCATTGCTTGTGCTGGCCCCAGCACTCCTGCAATMATGCAATAAGATGGTTCAGGGAACTGATTCATCTGAAAAAATGACCCATAAAAAGTTAGTTTTTCATTTTAAGTGGGAAAGAAGCGTAAGGAGGGGCTGCACTGCTGTGGTCCTTAGATCAACTTAAATTGCCACGGGAGCCTCTCCACTATGCTAAACCACCTTGAACGTGTATCAGTCCCTCTGGATGGCAGTCATGTACTGGTACATTTTTTCTTACTTTCTAGAAGCCTCTAGCAAATGGATGTGTGGGGGGTTGGCTACCACCAAATTACCTAGCCAGTGGGTAAGAGCAGGCACTCCGCAGCAGCTGGTGCGTAGTTACCTGTTTTCTGATTCACTTGTCAAAGCCCACATTCAGCAACAACATGGATCTTGCAGGATGGATGCTGGGCCACAGCCAAAGCATATCATGACTGTTTTGGGTACAGCACTAGACCAGATAGTTCCCGAGTGCTAAATCCAGATTAGCTCTGCAAGCAGCCCTCAGCAGGAGAGACCTTGTCTTCCTCCTCTCTGTTTGTAACTGGCACGGCACAACTCCAGTGACAGAATGAGTGGAATGAACCCCCAAACATAAACAGCCCTGAGCTGCTGGGCTCCACCCTGGTTCTTAGAGGGGACAGTCACCCCTGGAAGAGACAGCACAAAGCCTATGTGTGCTTGTGTCCCACCATAGCACTCAAAACAAGAGGAAGAGAAAGAGAACATGGCATGAAAGGCTTGAACGTTTAAACTGTGTGAGGGTGAATGTCTATGATGCCTCCAAGAAAAGCTGAGACATTTGACAAGAAAAAGACTTTGCATAATTGCTTGCAGCCTTTCTGAAGGAGCTTAACCCTATATGCTAATTTCATTCTGTAAACTCCTATATAATGCAAGACTGGCTCAGTCTTTTAAAGACAGCTGGGACCTGAGTCTGCTTTTTATGTATTTTTCTGCTGCTGCCCCTGTACATATTTGCTGAAGGAAAAATGATATTGAGATCCAGAAAGACCAGCTGTTGATGAGACCTCAGAACTGATATAGGTACAGGGTGGAATCAGCTGGTGAAAGCTTATTTTTCAGTGCCAAAGAAGCTTTTGATCTTATTGTTATAATTATTAACATTTACTGTAGCAGCCGTAGGCTCTGAACAAAGCTAGGAAGGATCTGCATAAACATACATCATCAGGGACAGAGTGTAATAAAACATCCTTTTTTAAAAACCATGTGAGTAGGGGATATGGAGAGAGGATAAGCGATTTGCCTGAATTCGCAGACAGGATTTGTTGCAGAGACAGAAACGGAATCTGTCTCAGAAGACCCAAATTAGTATGTTAACCTTAAGCTTAGCTTTGCATTCATGTATGCTGAGAAATGTCATTGATAAGAATGAAGGGAAAAATACAGACCTTGTCATCCAGAATAGGTTCGCACTGAGAGTAGTTTATCTTGGAAGCCCATGTCCCATTGCCCAGGCATTCTCTGTAGGCATTTCCTGGTACGGACCAAAATAAAAGAGAGATGAACACTCTGTGCTGGACCTTAAACAGCCTAGCAATTTCACAGATTTAAGAAAAGGTTACAGAACAGATTATTCACAGAGCAAATCAATTTACCCCACCTCTGTGAGGACTAGAACAGCCTGCTGAGGAGGGAAGAGGGGAAATAAAGGACATAAACACATCTAGAGACAGCAAGTATTTAAAGATACTTATTGATAATGTTTTCTTACAGCACACGGGTTCAGAAGACAGCAAAGGTACGAGAAGAGTGTTGAGAAAGAAAACTTAATGTTAGTATAGTCTTTTGAAAAGCAGTTAAATGATGTATTCAGAAATGGGCAGAAAAGTTTAGGTCTTTAGTGCTCCAACTCCGAGAATGGTATGTGTATGGTAAACTTATTGCTCTACTCCCCTCCCATTTATCCCACTGTAGAAGCAACATTCCTGAAGATACTGATTTTCTAGAGTCTTCCTATGCAACAACATTATTGGTAAAACTTCTGCAAAGAACCTGAAAAAGGAACAAGCAAACCACATCTCCCAACCCTGGGGCAGGCAGGCTGGGGAGRCCACACGAGAATGTCTCTGAACAGATTTCAGAAATGCATACACCGAGGTTACGATGTGTTCACCCATCCTCTGTGAAAATGAAACCAATTCTGAWCTTTTTCCAAGGTGTCAGTCCTCCCAGAATGTGAATGAAAATCACTAATTACTTTACTGAAGCAGAGAGATTTCATGTCCAATTGCAATGTCTGCCTGAGGASCTCTGGGAACTGCATGTAGGAATATTGGGGGCGAGGAAGAGAGTTCAATTTCTGGCAAACACTCCTCTTCGTCACATGGAAGTCAGAGGAAAACTACGCAGTTTTGCTGTACAAACTACCTTCCTCCACCCATCAAAAGCACATGCAATCCCAAGCAATAGGTTTTTTCCATGCTTATTTTGAACTGTGTCTTAGAAACAAGAGAATTAAAATAAAACAGGAAATTCAGAAAGATCCCCAAAGGACACACATAAACAACTTCCTAATGAACTCTTCATGATGTTCTTGCTGCCCTTTACCCAATTWCTTCTTGGGCCTTTGCCATGGTCATTCAGTGCTAGTTCAGCACCCAGCCATCAGGAAAATARGATGTCAAAAGCATCAGACTGAACGTTTCTAAAAGTGCTGTTGACAACAGCCATTGAAAAAGGTAGAAAGACTTTTGAAAAGGTGTTTTTTCCTACAGAGAAGGAAAGTCCACATGGAAAGCAACTAGGAACAGTTCATCTAGATGATGCAGATTACACCATATCCATACAGATCACTGAATTTCATACTGCTGTTGTCTATTTGCACTTTTTCACTGTTTCTTCTTGGAGTGACAAGGCCAAATAAAATAAAATAAAATGACTAGTAACATTTGGGTCAACTACAGARCTTGTGCTAAAGGTTAAGGACCTCAGTTTCTATTTCCGTCACTAGTTTACAGAAAAAGTCACATACTTCCCTCTCTTCCTTACTGGAGACTCAGGTATAGACTGTCATTTTCTGTGCATTTTTTTTGTGTGCAAGTTTCCCCTGAAGGCTAAACAGGTGATTAGACTTCTTTCCTCACTGCTCTGTTTACTATTATTCAACATCCCAAGCTAAGTATGTCTCAGGGCATCTTTTACCCCCTTCCTCTAAGACCAGGTCTGACTGGGATTCAGGTGATTGGATCCAAGTTACATCCCTGAAAGTCCTTGTATTTGGCCTCTCCTTTTGGCCAGTGCTGAAGCCCTCTGTGCAGAATGGTTGCTGATTTTGAGTCTCTGTAGCAAACATCTGGCTCTCCAGATACTGCGTGGGAAGCTTTGGTGCTTAGTTGGMTATTGAATCCCACTTCCAGGATAGCGCTCATAAGAAATCCTTGTTTTATTCATTCTGACTCTTCCTTTCTCTCACCATCTCTTTCCAGCTTGGGTGTGGAGACCACAAACACAATCAACACTATGAGACACTTAGAACGTCCAACTGGGTCTACCTAAGTACCTGAGAGGGTAGTTAATCAAGGAGTTATTTATCCATGCAAAAGGAAAACCACTCTTTTTCTGACTTCCCTCTAGATGAGAAATTGACAGAAAACAAGGATAGCTTGAAGTTGGGTGAAAGAGAGGGGGAGTGTCAAAACTAGGGAAAGAAGACCCCTTTGACCCCAAGGCTCCCTTCAAAGATTTCTGTTAGTTGAAAAAGAAAGCAAATATTAGGAGTGCTCCCCCCATCCACACCAKCTTCTTCCTCTGCTCTTCTCATTGTTATTTCCATTTTACAGGCACAGAAACAGAAGCAAAACCTGTGTACATGATTTCCTGAAAATGACCTGGCGGGACCGTGGCAGAGCTGTGAACCATCACAAACCATGTATTCTACCTTATCAGGCCACGATGCCGCTGTCTCCTGCACTACATCTTCCCTGCTCATTAAAACCTTTTCAGAAGGATAAATGTGTGTCTCATGTTTCTTGTCCAAAAGAATTATTAGACCAGCAAAGCAAGATCGAGTGTAACTAATACCATCCATTTCCACCTCCATTTTGATGTGTAACCCCTCGACTTAGAATACTAGGAGCCATAAAATGTGCTTCTGAGCTCTCTTTCAGTGCAAATGCAGGAATCCTATACAACACCCACATCAAAGCAGTTCTTTGAGAAACAGTGATCTGGGTTTATGAGCTGTCACACCAGACTCTTACATGGTGAGTATCTGAACAAGAAGAGGATAAAATCACACTCTGAATTTCTCCAGTCCAGAACCTCCTCCAGTATCAGCCACTTCTCGGAAACAAAAGCAGCAAGTAGATCTGACTTCTGGGAATGTCTCATTCCAAACTCTAGTAGTCATAAGTAATTTATACCCCAAAGCAAAGGTCTTTCTTTCTTCCAAATGCCTTACAGCATTAGTTCTAATAGCCACATGGAAACAAGTTTCCAATCATACTGAATGTATTTTCATATATCTATTTTAATAACAAAATACAGATCTTCTACCCAGTGCTTTAAAGGAGAAATATCTGATTTAGTGAGTGAGGTAACATTAGAGAGTAAGAGCCTCACTGCAGGCATCTGGAAGAAGCAGCTCTTGTTCATGCACAGATGAATCCCATGGCATACAGTAAGTGAGTCTAGCATTTCTTGGACCAATCGCATATGCACTGGACAGACGCTCACTGCGTTCACAGTCAGCCACATCTGGCATGTGCTGAACTTCATGTGTGTGCTTGTATATCTCTGCACAGAAGGCCCTGGATAAAATAATGGCAACTTCAAATAATCATCTTAGTCTTTTTCATAGCACCAAACAGCTGCTTCATAGCATCCCTACTTACTGTCAAAAGCAGCACAGATAAGATGAAGAAATAACAGACACTGGACTCAATGACAGGCTGAGTCACTGGGACATGCAGAGTTCTAGCAGTGATCAAAGCAGCAAAGAGATGCCAAAAAGATGACAGATACATTGGTTCTACAAAAGACAGCGATGGAATATATGTGTCCCTCACCTTTAGAGTATGTAAAGGAAGAGAAGAGGGAAACCAACAGTCAGTGATCTTACCAAGATACTCCTATAATCTCKTTGGTGATTGAACATGCTGAAGAATATTCCTTCTCACCTGGTTTTCCAAAGAGAACTGGGATTAATGTGCTTTGTGCTAGAAGCATTCTTGCCCTTTGCTTTAAAGCACTGTGTACAGAAAGAGACTGGATTAAGTTGAGTTTTTCTTAGTGATTGTCATGAAAAATAAAGAGAAAATGGAAGAGTCATGATGGAGAACTCCATTGTAGAAACAAACAATGAACACCCAGGAAGAAAAGAACAGTTACATGATCTTTCTAGGGCAACAATAGCTAATGAGAGCTATTAGCACTATTTATTTTTTTCCTAGTTAAAAAAAAAAAAAAAGAAGTCCCAATTTTCATTTCCTTAGACAAATGGCATACTGAAGAACTCAGTATACTTTCTCTTCTTATAATTTCTGCTTCCTTACTGACTTCATTCTAAAGAACAGATACACAAAATAAAGAGATTTTTGGTGGTTATAACTTGTGGTTATTTGAGCTCTGTGTGCACGTGCACTCATATCATACAACTGGACAAGGAGATTTAATCTTCATGCAAATGAATAATAAGCAGTAGATGACTCACGATGACACAGGCAACACACAGCCATTATACGCATAGCTTTTGACACATCATCCAAGATTCATTTCTATGCTTCAGTTTTCGCCTCTTCTTTGACTTTGAAAATGTTGATTTCCTTTTGTTGTAGATTATTAGCAACATTTGTGGCACTTGATTGCTTCTGCTTAACCATGGGGACAGGCAARGAGGTAAAAGGGAACTCCCTGAATAGAAAGAAATATCCAGTAGTGCTCAGACTGTCACTCAGGTTGCTAACTTCCAGAAAACGTATTTCATCCCCTCCAGGCCAGCCATTATAACATACTCATTTTAATATTTCCTCTAAGGGATGATTCAGTCATGCTGATCATAGTCATAGTCTATCAATAAAGCTGATGACAGCAATGGCAGTATTCCCAGAGTGAAACGCAGCAATTAGAGCCCCTCAGAGAGCACACTGCAATACCTTCCACTGCCGCTCCTGCTCTGTAGTGGTGGCTGCTGTTTTGACAGCCCAATGCCAGACCTTGATGCTACACATCAGCCAACATTTCAGCTCCATACACAATACAGAACACATACGCRAAGACAGTAGAAGTATCAACATTTGCAGTTCTTATGGGCTCTAAGGTGATGTAAAAGGGATCTCCATTTCTGAAAAACTTTGTAACACATCATAAAAAGGCAGGTAAGAGATCTGAGCATGACTGTAACAAAGCATTGGCAGGAACAGAACTGGGAAACCCTATTCCTTACAACCAGCTAYCCACAGCAGGAACAACAAATCTTCGAAGTACGAAGCTGTTGTAAAAGAAATGCTTGCCGAAAAGTCCTAGCGAACAACACTGTTCCAACCCACTTCATAAAGCCTTTGCTAGCAATGTGTCACTGTTCACTCTTAGCTTAAATAGTCCTTAAGAACCCCTTCAGTGAGCAGGGAACTTCTATCACAGCAGATTTCACAGGGTCTTCAGAAATAACCTCCTGTTGGTAAGTGTTCAGGGATGAGCAGTGCGGTGAGGATACTGTAGGGAGCAGCATGGTGCCAAATCTCCCTCACTCCAGCTTTTGGGAAAGGTGTGCCCAGATCAGTCTATTTTTTTTATGGTTCTTCTCTGAAAAAAGTCAGAGAAACAATCAAATAACTACAGGAATRTCTTACTCGTATATGTTTGTATATACATACCCACATACATACACATACTACTATATAGAACTTGATCTTTTCTTAGTGGAGTATAAWCATTTAAGAGCAAGTGAGAAATTCCAAGGTGCAGATCAAAAGCTCCTTGAATGGAGAAGAAAAATACAGTGTTGCAYTTATCCAAAAACTGAGCATGATAATCACAACTCTGGTTTTGGAGCAAACAAGATTTTTAAGAAACCCCAGGACTTCTGTTGTTTAAATAAAGAGAAACTGATCAACCCAGATTTGAGCAATGTATCCCCCAACAGCACATACATCAATAATAATGGATAATGATTTTGATTTGACATGGAAGGACATGAGAGAAGCCTGCAGACTTCATTTATTCATTTTGAAGAACTCCTCACACTCAGGATAGCTGGAGTTTGATAAGGGGGGAGGCATCCAAACTCTGTTTACAGCTTTGTCCATAACCCTCTTCAGCACCCCTGCCACTCAGTACCAGTATCACAAGACTAGTTCTGGGAAAACTTGCATGGGATGTAAGCAGTTTTTCACAAATAAGCTCAGGGACCTTTATCCCAGAACAGAAATGTGAATTTTAGCCTTCTAAACTCATGCAAAATGAAATCCTCCCCAACATGTTACACTYTATTAACAACACTGCTAGAGACTCACCTAAAAAGACCTCAGTGTTGTGTCTAACCAGCAAATGGAGAAGCAACATTCAATATTTATCATCCCAACTGATTTTTCTGCTACTTAGAAACCACTGAATTTGGATGACTGTGATAAGTCTTAGTATCCAGTGTAACTGACTGCTTCAAAACTGCAAGTGCTTACATGAAGATTATATTTAAAATAGTGATAACCAATAACATCAGGCAACAAAAGTACACACACGCAGCGTAGCTGCAAAAGCTGTACCAATAGGTAGACTGAAAACTGGCTGAATGGCCAGGCCCAGAGGGTGGTGATCAGTGGCACAAAGTCTAGTTGGAGGCCAGTGACTAGAGGTGTACCCCAGGGATCAATACTGGGTCCAGTCCTGTTTAATAACTTCATTAATAATTTGGATGATGTGGAAGAGTGTACYCTCAGCAAGTCTGCAGATGTAAGTATCAGGCTTGCCCGTGACAAGCTRTGGGATGACACGYCAAGGTTAGAGGGACAGGGTGCTAGCGWGGACCCTCAGCCTGTTGCTTTGAGACATGCTGGCTACACTGGAGCACACTTGAAGTCTTATGGAGATAAGCCAGGGGCTCCTGAGGTAACAGGAGTCAACAGGGAAACACCAGTGAAATACCTCAAAGGAATTAAGGGGTGTTCCTCTAAGAAGGTGACACGGCCCACAGCCCAGCTGAAGTGCTTCTACACCAATGCATGCAGCACGGGCAACAAACAGGAGSAGCTGGAAGCCACCGTGCTGCTAGAAAGCTACGGCCTAGCTGCCATTACTGAAACTTGATGGGACGAATCCCATGACTGGAGTGCGGTTATCAATGGCTACAGGCTGTTCAGAAGGGACAGGCGAGGAAGGAACGGCGGGAGCGTTGCCCTCTACGTCAAGAAATGGATAAACTGTGAAGAGCTGTCTCCAAAGAATAGCCATGAACAGGTTGAAAGCTTATCGGTAAGAATCAGAGATCGAGGCAACAAAAGGAACCTTGTGGTTGGCCGCCCGATCAAGGGGAGCCTATTGACGAAGCCTTCTTACTCCAGCCACAGGAGGCACCGTGCTCGCAGGCTCTCGTCCTGCTGGGGGACTTCAACCAGCCCAACATCTGGAAAAGCAGCACAGCAGGCTGTAGGCAATCCAGRAGACTCCTGGAATGCACTGAGGATAACTTCTTAAGCCAGGTAATAGATAGCCCTACCAGAGGGGATGCGATACTGGACCTGTTGGTCACCAACACAAATGAGCTAATCGGTGACGTCAAGATTGGAGGCAGCCTGGGCTGCAGTGATCACGCACTGGTGGAGTTCACAGTTGTGAGGGATGTGGGTCAGGTGAAGAGTAAAGTCAGGACCCTGAATTTTATGAAAACAAACTTCGAGCTGTTCAAGGAATTAGTCAATAGGACCCCCCTAAGAAACTGCCCTCAGGAACAAGGAGCAGAACAGAGCTGGCAGATCTCTAAGGATGCTTACCATAGAGCACAAGAGCTCTCAATCCCCAGGTGTAAGAAACAGGRAAGGAAGGCAAGAGACCAGCAWGGCTGAGTCGAGACCTGCTGGTCAAACTAAASGGCAAGAAGGAAATGCACAGGCAGTGGAACAGGGACAGGTATCCTGGGAAGAGTATAGGGACGCTGCCCGGTTGTGTAGGAATGGGGTCAGGAAGCCCAAGGCGTGGCTGGAGCTGAATTCGGCA
Organism: Oceanodroma leucorhoa; assembly: GCA_030449065.1. Classification (NCBI taxonomy): domain Eukaryota; kingdom Metazoa; phylum Chordata; class Aves; order Procellariiformes; genus Oceanodroma; species Oceanodroma leucorhoa. The sequence goes on from JASVER010000021.1 coordinate 8,547,651, forward strand.
AGGGACGCAAAGAATAATAAGAAGGGCTTCTACAGGTATGTCAGCCAGAAAAGGAAGGTCAAAGAAAGCATACCCCCCCAATGAACAAGACTGACAAACTGGTAACAACGGACAAGGAGAAGGCTGAGCTACTTAACAACTTTTTTGCCTCAGTCTTCACTGGCAACCTCTCTTCCCACATCTCTCAAGTGGATGGGCCACAAGGCAGTCCATCAAAAGAAGCATGGCCAGCAGGGCGAGGGAGGGGATTCTGCCCCTCTACTCTGCTCTGGAGAGACCCCCTCCTGCAGTGCTGCGTCCAGCTCTGGAACCCTCAACACAAGAAAGACATGGACCTGTTGGAGCAGGTCTGGAGGAGGGCCACAAAAATGATCAGGGAGATGGAACGCCTCTCCTATGAAGAAAGGCTGAGAGAGTTGGGGTTATTCAGCCTGGAGAAGAGAAGGCTTAGTGGAGACCTTATTGCAGCCTCTCAGTACTTAAAGGGGCTTACAAGAAAGATGGGGACAAACTTTTTAGCAGGGTCTGTTGCGACAGGACAGGGGGGAATGGTTTTAAACTAAAAGAAGGTAGATTTATACTAGATACAAGGAAGACATTTTTTACAATGAGGGTGGTGAAACACTGGCACAGGTTGCCCAGAGAGGTGGTAGATGCCCCATCCCTGGCAACATTCAAGGTCAGGTTGGACGGCGCTCTGAGCAGCCTGATCTAGTTGAATATGTTCTTGCTCATTGTAGGGGAGGTTGGACTAGATGACCTTTAAAGGACCCTTCCAACCCAAACTATTCTATGATTCTATGATACCAAACTGGGAGCAGTGGTTGATAATGCCAGAGGGTAATGCTGCCATCCAGAGGGACCTTGACAGCCTGGAGAAATGRGCTGACCAGGAACCTCAGGAAGTTCAACAAGGGRAAGTGCAAAGTCCTGCACCTGGGGAAGAACAACCCCATGCACCAGTATACGCTGGGGGCCACCCTGCTGGAAAGCAGTTTTGCAGAAAAGGACCTGGGTGTCCTGGTGGACACCAGGTTGAACATGAGCCAGAAGTGTGCCCTTGCTGCAAAGAAGGCGGATGGTATCCTGGGCTGCGTTAGGTAAAGCATTGCCATCATGTCAAGAGACACGGCAGGGGGGTTGGACTAGATGACCTTTAAAGGTCCCTTCCCACCCAAATTATTCTATGATTCTATGATTCTATGATCCTTCCTCTCTACMTAGCACTGGTGAGTCCATTTCTGGAGCACTCTGTYCAGTTCTGRGCTCACCAGTACAAGAGACACATGGACATACTGGAGAGAGCTCAACGGAGGGCCACAAGGATTATTAAGGGGCTGAAGCACYTCACATATGAGGAAAAGCTGAGAGAGCTGGGACAGTTCAGCCTGGAAAAGAGAAGGCTTGGGGGAGGATCTTGTTAATGTATATAAATACCTGAAGGGATTGTGCAAAGARGATGGAGCCAGGCTCTTTTCAGTGGTGCCCAGTGACAGGACCAGAGGCAATTGGCACAAACGGAAACACAGGAGGTTCCATCTGAAYATCAGGAAACACATTTGTACTGTGAGGTGACTGAGCACTGGAATATGTTGCCCAAGGAGGTTGTAGAGTCTCCCTCCTTGGAGATATTAAAAAGCTGTCTGGACACGGTGCTGGGCAACTGGCTCTAGGTGACCCTGCTTGAGCAGGGGGTTGGACCAGATCACCCCCAGAGGTCCCTTTCAACCTCAACCATCCTGTGATTCTCTGATTAACAGGACACTATTATGGTCTGGAACAACTTTAAAACACAGCTTAGGTTCAATGTTTTACATCAGTTTGAGAGGTAAAACCTTGACCCTAATTTCATTTCCAGAAGCAGATGTTGTTGCATTTCCGAATGGAATATGCAAAGAGGAATATTTGATGAGTGGCATTTTTTTAAATTTATTATTTTTATTGACCCTGTTGAAGAACATAAAGCCTTTTAGGTAGCGGTAACTCAATCTGTATAGATTGGCCTGGTGGCAGGTTTTTATTTAGTCAGTAAAAGTCCATTAAAAGCATGAAAAAACCAAGAGACAGGAGCACAAGGTAAAGGTAAGTRGATGTAATTCTCATCAGGAAATTAACCACACCATTCCAGTCACTAGCGGGTGAAAGACAATTCCAGACACTGCACGCAAGCACTGCTGTAATGCATCTTGTCCTTGACAACTGGAACTGAGCTAGTTTTGAAAAAGATTTCAGTCATCTTGCTTTGTCTCAGGTAGATGGCTTTCTGACAAGGTTTACATTTCCAGTCRTCATTAAAATGGAAATCTGCCTTCTCCAACTACTTATGCCTTTCGTCCTGGATCCCACGCACACAGAGTGGCCTTATAATAATGAGGCGAGTTCATCTGCTACTGGAGTGAAGGCAATAAATAGGCAAATGAATAAATAAATAAAACACAGTCTGTTAAGTTCTGAGCTGTACACAGCTAAGGGTATCTGACTGCTTTGACAGCTTGCTGATCCATGTTAGCTGTCAGCCAAGCTGAAATGAAGAGTCCATCAACCAGAAAACCAGAACCTCCACTGAACAAACTCCCTAGAAAGTGCGAAGTTTTGGAAAGTGGAGTTAGCAGTGACTATGGCAATCTCAGAGAATCACAGATGCAGCAAACAACTGAAAGAGCACAATGGGTCATGTCGTCCATCTCCCTACCAACAGGATTTGTTCAGTCCAGATTAAAAAGTGTAAGCCCCAAGAATCTCTAGTAGTTGCTTTTTAAAACTATTTCAAATCTCTCCACTGGGATTTTTTTTGCTGATATCCTAAATAACTTTTTTTTTTTCCTTCTTTTTAAGACAACTATTAAACTCTTTTTGCCTCTGTATTGCCCTCTGACCAAGTTGAAAAACTTGCCTTCCTTTTCAGGGTAGGTTAGACCTGCATATTTACCACAGGCAGAGTTCAACCTTGTAATTTTAGAATACCAACTTGCAACTAGTCTTATTCAGCACATCCTACCAGTCCTTTCCTACACTGACTTCAGGGCACAGCAAAGCAGGCTGCATAGCAACCAGTCAATGGAGCCCCCAACATGGAGGTATTTATACTAAGTTTGCCAGTGGAAAGCAACAACAAGTAAGTGAGGTTTTTCCTTAGGTATGCAATATTAAAATAGGTTCTGTGAAATGCTGGCCTTTAAAATCAGAAGAGACAGTGGAGAAAAACTGTCTTGTCTCAGTGCCAGGCTTAAAGCTGGACGACATTTTCTGAGCTGAATAGATGATTTTTGAAATACAGTTTTGGGGCAACGAGAATCACTTGTTAAGTCTGGTAAATTGGATCCAGGTTTTAACCCCCAAAAAGAAAAAATTTAGAAAACTTCAAAGAACACAGGAGTAAAACAAAACAAATCAAAMCAAAACATTCCAGTGTTGAACATTGTAGCCTGTAAGTTACTCACAACACAGAGTACTATTACTCTGGTCCTTCCGCTGTGGGACTTCAAGAGGAACTTGAACCCAGTTTCCTTCCTTTCAGAGTGTCCTAATCACTGGGATATTGCAAGATTCTCCCAGTGTCTCCTCCAAATAATTTTTATTCATTTCATGTTCAAAATAAGACATTTTGCTTGGTATTAAGCAAAAATTTTTCTCTTGGGTACTTATCCRCCATGATCCCCAGTAAATCCAACAGGAACTGCATAATATAAATTCCTTAGATTGGCTACTCAGATTTCATAGGATTCAGATTAAATGAGACAGAAAAAACCTGTGTTGCATAAAGGATATGTCACTTCATGTATATACTATTCTTAGCCCTTTTTCAAYGTCTCAGAAAAACAGTAAGCATCTAAAAATAGCGACTGAATCATGGGGCTATAAATTATTTATTCATGTGCCATCCTTYCTCTTCGGTGGGTTTCTTCTGATTGTTGCAGTGACAAGCCAGAGCCAGGTAGGATTCACAATGCACCAGTACACTGCTTGCTATTTCTACAAATTGTAAGTGACAGTGGTATAATTGTAACAGCAGTCAGACGTCCATGAGACTGAAAAGAAAAATATGTCTCCATGTACTTTATTTGTGAATGAGGGATATTCAGATAAAAATAAAGGGAGGAAAGAACAGTTAKCCAACCAATGCTTATTACTTTGTACATCTGCCAACATAATCCTGAAAGCCAAGCTTTGTGCAAAGAGAGGTTTTCTTAGATGTCGTGGTTGTTTTTTTTTTGACATTTATGTAGAATTATAATGCACTTATAAGAGAGTCTTGGAAGGCAGATAAATAATACTTGAGGCAAGAAATGTTCTCCTAGAAAAATATTTCTGACCTCAGCTCTGTCTAGCTCACCAACTTGATGTTTCTCCAGGCTTTCAAGCACATAAGAAACCTTACTCAGCTTTCTATTGTTTTCCTTTGCCAAGAAGTCCTAAAATGCTTTATGAGAAGCTCAAGCAGTCTAATTATGCTCACTTTCTGTATTGATTTCCTATCTGCTAAAAAGCCCAAGTGAGATTCAGCCAGGTCATATAACATGTCAAAAGCAAAGGCAGGAACAGAACCTTTCAGAAGTTTAGGAGTTCTCCASACTTCTTCAGTTTAGAAAAACATTTCCCTGGATTTCTAGCCCAAGGCCTATTCCATTAGGCATATGGATAAAGATTATAGTCTTGCCCACACCTTTGTGCCCACTTTTACACAGATCCTCTCACTCACACATACAGCACTTCTGAACCCAACTTCCCTTAGACAAGCTGAGCWGGTTTAACGCTTCCTGGACTATAGAAGTATAAAAGGCCATCTGAAGTATAAAGTTCTGTTTGTCTGTACCTCTTTCTCCATCTCCTATTTTTCACCTAAGTGCTGAGGTCCAAGAATCAACCTTTATTAAATCTTCCCCAGGCAATCCCTGGCTGCCTCCTAGACAGGTTGGCTAGGAACCTACTCGGTGTGTTGCCCTGTTCAAAGTAAACCCTACTGAGACCTGGATCCTACGCGCATCTCCTTCCTGGGCCAGCCAGCTGTACCCTCGCTTCCCGTTTCTGACATGCGCCTCACTGCTGAGCTGTGGCTAGATTTTGGGCTATGCTTTCACCTTCTTAAGAACAGCTGATTCCAGGACCCACAGGCTGGCCTCTGTGTCCCTACCTCTTTTCTCCACACTCCTATTACTGACCTAAGTAGGTCCCAATCCAGAGTTTCTGATTCTGATGTATCTCCACTGTGCTCAGCAGGTCACACTTGTCCTAGGTTGGGGCTGCCTGGCAGCAAGGATTGCCATTTTAGCACCTTAAGAAGGATCCCATAGAATTGCGCAGAGCTGTCAAGAAAGTGGTTCTTTTTAACTTTGTTCAATGAAATACCTGTTAATAACTATACATAAAAAAGTACACATACTTTTTGACTTTCCAATCCCTTGCAAGTCAACCCCACACAGTTCTCAGGAAATAAAAACACAACTTCTTGCAATATTTTTTGCTCTTTTCATTCCTCCAGGGTTAACAAAAACTGTTCCATAAAATACATCTCTTTCTGACAATGCATATTCTGTTTCTTTACAGCTTCATTTTGAACTGTTTCAGGGGTGTGGACAGCGGCAGGGAATCCCCAAATGGTTGCACTTTCCCAAAACGATCGCTGCTTAGAAGGATCATTAGGGAATTATCCTGGAAGCTGCTTTCTTTGTCACATCTCCTTACAGCTCCTGTTGTAACCCTTCTATTAATAATTCAACAAAACAGAATTATTATTCACGTCTGTAATTATTATCCCTATAAACTATTAATTTCCTTAGGAAACTATTTCATGGCTTGTGATTAAGAAAACTCTTGTTTTGAAATGCCAGGACCATTCTGTTACAGAAACAATTCAGGGAACATCAAGAAGACAGGGAGAGACAGACAAGTGAACAAGCTCACTAGCATTTGATAAATGCTCAGTTAACCCTGCTTTCACAAACATGCAAGTGCACAGTTTTTTTCCTCATACTGATTGACATGACAGAGTTTGGGCCACATGTGTCAAAAGCACTAAGGAAGGRCAAGAAGGAAAATAATCCCTCCTTTTCAGCATCCGTCAAAAAGTGCTGCATTACCTGAAATTTTTAAGTGTACCTTGAGATAGCCTGCAAAGTTCACCRTTTTGAAACAAATGGAGGTTACTTTCTTCTGTATTGTGTTACTGTGCTGAACTTGATGTGAAGATGCAGAGTGAGTTTGCARCCTCCCAAGGCTATTTGCACTTTGCAGCTAATTCCCTGAGACAGCACATACGCAAATGTGAATGCACATGGAACCCAATGGTTTTCAACTCAGACCTGCATGTATCTTTAAGCAGAAAGATAAAAGAGTGAGAYTATGAAGTAATCTGTATGGAACTATTCCTCAGGTTATCACCTTTTCCTTTCATCTGGTTGTCAACACATGAAAAAAAAAAGGGGGGAAAAAAAAAGGAAAAAAAAGGGCAAAAAAATACTGAATCTCTTCATTCCAGCTGAACAGAAACCAGAATTTATTTGACTCCCAAAAAACCTGCTGTGAGAAAAAAATCTGAAATTCATGCTGGGCTTACCACTTACACACACACCTATTCAAATTAATCTTTGAAAGRCCAAGTATCATACACAAGACCAGACATTTGTCACTCATTTAACACACACAGACACCACCTCTAGTTCAGCAAGTCACAGAAACTTGGATTGCTAGAAACTAAAACAGCACCCAAGAGCAATCTTCCTTCATGGTTGCCCTATTTTTATACTCCTCCCTACAGATGAAATTGAGCTCAAGATTAAGACATATAAATTCTGATGTCATGATGCAGATRCTCATATGTAAGTGAAGGTTATAATGTACATGCTGTTAGACAGACATCTAGTACTACTTGAGATGGCCCACGGTGTCCATGGCATCTACTCAATCTAGGGCATCCAAATGGTGCTAGATTCTTAAGTTTAAGCAATTGAATTGACCCCTAGTGATTGCAGCCAGCACAGTCTAGACTGAGAYTCAGCTGTTCAGTGGCCGTTTGCTTTATGGAGCTGAATTGTTCTTCCATTGACTTGTCTCTATTGACAATAGGGGGAACTTAATCACCTAGACCACATATAAGCACCTTCATATAGACAACTAAATTTAGGTGTCTGGGCTAAACAAAATATCATCCTGGATGGGCCTGTAATTTGATGKTGAACAACCACTCCTATGTCTGTTCTAAAGATTTCCCTCACTTGAGTCTGGATGATGTAATTGTTTTAAGAAACATAGGCTATCATCCAACTAATGTTCATAGGAATCATGCACAAATTGCTAGGAAAACTTCTATGGCCCAGAACACGTGGGAACATCCACCTACATAGATACCTAAAAAAACACGAGTGAGAAAGGTGTAGTCTAAGAAAAGGTTCTCACTGCTGGTTAGTCCAACAGGGCATTAATTCTCCCATTGCTCTGCAGTGGTAGTGAGTTTCTGTGAAGCACTAAGACYGGAGGAGGAAAATCATTACCCAGGGCTGAAGCACAGTTTGTTTCTCAGCCTGACAGACTAGGAGAGCACAGAGCTATSAAGCTCCCTGCCTAACCCCCTTCTGGAAAGCTGTCAGGGCACCGGCTGATAATGATGTTTGATCTTTATAGTAATTGCCTTTTAGTTGAAATTCAGAATTCAATTAGTCACTTGCCATAATTACTGAACACACAGAGAGATGGCAATGACAATGAGAGGTGTAACTGTACTTTATTACCTGTAGTAAAGCACAGTGGAATTGAGAAGCACTATGATCTGATGAACACAAAAGTGGGAGAGAGGAGAAGGGAGCCTGAGGCTTGAGTTCTCCTAGGACAGCTGACTCAAGAAGACAATTTGTACAGMCTGTCGAGGTAAATGAGTCCCAGTGTGCAGCCTCCCTCTAGTTTAATTTCTGCTGAGGTAAGTGGGAATGTGGGGAGCAATGTTCTTCTCACAGCCTTCACTGCCTGGAATTTATTCAGGAATTTGGTGACCTTATGAAATCTGAGTTGCAATCACGTAAGCAAAGCACAGCAGCTGTATGAATGGTTCATGATGGAGCATAAAGTCAATGTTCACCAGGTCCCAGTTAAAAGCTCTGTAAAAATAATGAGAAAGGTGGTTAAGAAAAGAAGGAGGTGGTGGCTAGGGATGGGACTGGATTCCAAAATGCACCCATTCATGTGATATTTGCCTGGYAAGATTCAAATACCTTTTGAAATGGAATTCAGATGAAACGTCCGGTCCAACAGCAGAGGTTGTGAGAGGAAAGCAGCACACAGGAGAGACAAGGGACCTCAGAAAAGAAGAGCAACCCAGGAACACAAGGAAAGATATCACACACGACACAGGGAATAAGTCTTGCTAAAAGGTCAAGAGGATCTACAAAACCTGATTATCACAGAGTCAGCATTAGGGTTTTGTCTATACCACAGTAACATCCATCAGGAACCRGAACAGTTGTTCGGATTCACAGGGATTTTTTTTTTGTTAGTTGTTTTTTTCATGTCAAACTCTTGTCCAGATCATGGATCCAGCATTTTATAAGAATCATTGCCTTTTAGAAAATTAGTCTTACAGGATGATTCAGACAGATCCTCTCACACTTGCATGTCTTAGGATGYCTGGACAAAAACACAACATACGCTACTGTCAGCTTATGTTGTGTTTGGTCGCCAGAAAGCACCGTGTCTTCCTTAAGCCTAAATATCCAGGAGGGGAGTTCAGGGAAGAAACAGACTGTCTACAAGAAAAAAAAAAAAAAAAAAAAAAAAAAAA
>JASVER010000021.1:8556442-8587773 GCA_030449065.1 Oceanodroma leucorhoa
CAAAGTCATGTCTGCCAGCTTTCATAACTAAACCTGATACAAGAGCATAAAAATTCCAGATGCTTCTTGGCAGATGTGAGCCCATTTTGCTGAGCCACAATTCTCCTTCTAAAAATGTAACCCCAAAAAGGGGATAAGAATGGGCAAGTTCTCCCAATTTCTGTGAAGTCAACTTGATTCTTCTTAATACAAAATCCCCCATAATCATACTATTTTACAGGATGAGCAAAATATTCAGCAACACCAAGAGCCTGCATTTTGATTGTGGAGATGACTGCTGATGTGACAGGTTACAAATAGCTTCTTTAAGCCATCACAGGTTAGGTTTGTTTGAGATGAGAAAGTAAAGTCCCTGCAGATATGGGGAAATACAACAGTAATTCTAAGTCTTAAAGTCCTATTACAGCCAATAATAGCACTACACTTTCTGTTGATTGTCTCTCCTTATAAATACCCTCCTCCCATTGGGGAGCAGAATAAGGTTTAAAAGCAACTGCATGAAAACACTTGCCAGGAGAAAAGCTACACTCAGCTCAGACCTTCTTTCTTACAAGGCCACAGTGAGGAACAGGAAACATTCATTAAAGAAATTACCTTAAAGAGCACTGGGCTCCAGTTTTGCCTCCCTGTCTATCAGTTTTTCTCTTCCCATCCTTGAAACTAGTGCCAAAGGTTTATTGAATAAATAACAAACCAAGCACAGCACTGCTATGGAGAACACTGTGTCCAAAGATGTTTTATCTGGTAAGAAGGGCAGCAGGCATTAGCTGACTTTGTAGATATGCTRTGTGCTACATTGATAACGTACCTACTTGTTAGAGCCTGAATTTGAAAGTCCACCAACTGCTTAAACCACCCAGGGCTCCCCTTCCTACGCTTTATATTACTGCTTCCATTGCTGTAAACACTGCTGCATTTGCATGCTTTCCCAAAATGTAGCATGAAACATGAATCATGCCAATCCCTTCCTCTATGACAGCATGTGTCAAAACTTTAAGTGAGATCAGAAACCGGCAAGAAATAATATTTCATCTAATGTATGCTAGTACTGGACAGATACCAGGAAATTTGGTTTGCAAATGATATCAGAAAGGAAGTGAAAAAGTACGAGATTAATTTTGAGAGGGAACTGTGAAGAACCATATTGTTCTGCGAGGGTTGTTTTCATGCACACACCACCTTATGAATCAGAAAAGGCAGATCAGAGATATGCATTTGGCACTCTGAGTGCAAGATGGGACTGTCTGCAGTGCTCCCTTGGACTCTCTTTCAGTCCAGCTTCCTGAGACATCTCCCAGCTTGCACACAAGTGATCTTTCTCCTCACAAGAAACCCCTTGTGCACAAGGAGTTCACATGTGATCCATGTTGTCCAGGAAGAGCATGAATAATCTGCAAAAGCTCAGGCAGGTGGAAAAGAGGAAAAGAGGCTGTTCCCCTGACATAACCTTATTAATACAATGCATCACTCACTTGGAAAACCTGCTGTTATGTGGGAAGGTGCTTTCTTATCACCTGATAATTATTGTCTCTTTGGGGGTTTGAAATGGCATGGGAGGGAGAAAGGGGATTTTAAAATCTCTTCTAATTTTGTAGCATATAATGGGTGCTGTCAGCACATGCTGTGACAGTCTAAGAAAAGCATTTCAGCAGCTTCATTTCTTGGCTAAGCTCTCTGATGAATCTTAAGAGCCTGAGCTCATTTCGACTAGGAATGATTAGTAGGCCACCTCTGAACCATTGGTTTCAGGTTCACRGTAGCCGGCCAAACATGGTGTGGCAGCTTCAACATCATCACAYGCACCTTTTTAAGACCCACATACGTGCAATCTCATGGCTGTCTGTAACACTCTTCATAATTCCCTACCATGAAAAGGATCAGGATTTCAAACCAGGCCAAGAGCCATCCTTATAACGGTATATTGCATTCAGTCCCCTGAATGCAAACTACCTTCTGGTAGAAGCCTGCCTCAGGGAAAGACCATGGCTAGTCTGTAGAGAAGATGTCCTTGTATTTCTCTCCCAGCACCAGTCAAGGTAATAGAGAAGCATCTGGGCAGCCTTTTAGTGCCGAAAGGCAAGAGAGACTCCACGGCAATGGAAGTTTTGGGAACTGCTGCAGTAAACAGGGGTATGGATTTGTGTACAGCAAGAACAGAAATTGTTCTCCCAAACCTGTGGTGGAAGATGCTCTCTAAACAGGCGCTGCTGTGGGTTCTTGATAACCATTGGAATTAGCTCAGAAGAAGAGAACTATATAATAGGTACTACTRTGCAAACTTCCCAGAGTCAGTTATGTGTCACCTGAAAAGTGAAGGTTGGTGATACTCTGTGTCCAAAATCGGTACTACCAAAGCTGGCAAAGAACACTGTTCCCTTTGATTAATTCGCCACACAGTTCCATGATTACAAGGAAGTGGATGGAAAGACTAATTCATTTCATGCTGGCACAAAACATTGCACACCTTGCAAATGCTGCACACCCAGTTCTCAACAGGTACATGCACTGCTTTACATACAGGACATTAATCTTATGCTGGTGATACAACTCTCCTCCCAGTACAAAAAAAGACAGATCAGCCCCCATGATATTCTAGAGACTTCTCAGAGCACTAAAAATGACACTTCTCATTGTTTCAACTTAGCTCAGGTTTTTCCTCAATATTCATTCCTCTYACTCTGTACCAATCTGGAATGACATTATTTAGTTTGCTTTAAAGTCATACTGTTGATACCTTTAATTCTTCACTTTCAGACCATCTTTGTAAATTTTATTTCTGGTTATAATTATTATTCTTTAATTTCTCTAGTCCCGCAAGAGACTGGAGGGTGTATACTATAACTGAATACTATAGCCCAGGCTTGTCTGTGCTTATTTCCAAGCCATCAGACCCTTGTCCCCAAAAGCTAAAACTCCCCCTTCCACTTCTGTGATTGCTGAGACGGAGCTTGTTCTAACCAAGAAGGAAAAGTGACTATGTTAAYGATAAAGCAAACCTTTCCCTATATTTCACTTTTTTTCTTTTGCTGAAGCTGACTATGAAGGTCTTCTCTTTAGTTCTAGAACTGAGGCTTTCAGAACCCAAATCTCTCGGTTTCATCAGCCACAGGTTTATGTACCACCTTCCTGGGGAAAACACTGGCTCCAGGGATTCTGAAGAAACACCATCAATTGGATCCAGACTTAAAATAACCAATAAAAATGGGGCATGTATAGGCTTTGGGGTTTTTTGCCTTTTTTTTTGTTTGTTTGTTTGTTTTTGTTTTTTTTTAATCCAGATCAGTCTGCAGAGCCTAGTGTGGTTCCCAAAGGACAATATAAGCATGAATGAGGCACTGGGGAAACAAAAGGTGGAAAGAAAGACGTGAGAGGAAAGCAAGGCAGTCTTCTTACTCCAGCACCATCCCCAAACAAATGATGCGTCCAGCAAGGACATCAGCCAAGAACTTGAGGTGGAGAAAAATGCTCTACGTGTTTCAAAGAGGATAAAAGAGTTGGTGATGTTTCAGCACACATAAGATTTACAGTTTAATACCGATAACTGCACAAAGGACCGTAAGGCAGGATGCTGTAGAAAGCTCCTATCGTTCAGTAGCAGAATTTCCTTGCTCTTTAAATAATTGCAGATTTCCTGTCATGCTGGCATGGAAGATGGGAACTAAGACTGGTTGTTTACAGTGAGAATGCAAGAAGAGGATTTTTAGAAAATACAATGAGAAATAGAAGAAGAAAGGTGTCTTTAAAGAGTTTTGCCATTTCCTTTCAACAAAGAGAGCAATAAGAGCAAGTAAAATATGTTTGAAAGTGCTCATTCACCTCAGAGAAGWGTTTAGTGCTCTTCACTCACTTCCATTTAGATGAGACTCTCCCATTTAGATACTTACTACCTTCTTTGGTAATAGATTTTCTCTTATGAAAAGGAACACATTACTGAGAATTCATACATTACATTTCTTACACCAGATTTATCCACAGTGCCATTTCCATTTCAACAACAGAATTAAACCCTCGACAGCAAACTGAGTGTGCACTATTTAACCATTGGGTACTCAAGTGAGAACTGCTTAATTCATGTTCTGCTTGGTACCAAACCATAAAATCTTAAATCCCAAGTTTGCCATGAACAAATGTGTTGCAGAAGGAAAAAAAAAAAAAAAAAAGATATGTGTGAATGGGCAAAGTGCATTGGACTTCAAAGAATCTGAAGTGCATGAAAAGATGTCTTAAATTTGTAACACTTTCCAAAGCAACATAGCTTTGACTTCATCTGCCAAATAACAATGAGCTACTGGCTTATATATCAAATGTGGAAAATGTGATATTAGGTTTGTTTTCTTTGATAGGTGAATTAAAATGTAACTTCTATACTTTTTTTTTTAAAGTGAGGGTGAAACTGATTGCCTTTGCAGAACAGTGAATTATGTTTTATAGCAATACAACCCTCACRTGCACGTTATGATTGGGGAACAGAAAAGCTACATAATACTGTTGAAAAGTGTGTTAGCTTGACAGTTTGAACACACTTTTAATTTAATGTGCACAGGAAAAAATCTGCAGTGCAACATAAAACCTCTGCACAAATGAGCATCCAAATCCTGAAGCCTCTTCTGTAAGAAAAATAAGCAGTCACTTACAGTTTCCACTGGAAATGTTCATCCTGGCCCAGTGCCTCAAGAGACTAAGTAAGTGCTGTTCTATTAAGCTCTAACACTGTATTTCTTTCCATTTTTACTCTATGAATTTTATTTTAAAATATTGCAATAGGAAGATCTAGTCTATCTCCAACTGCTCTACCATCTCCCTTTCACAGAGTAATGCAAAATGGCAAAGACCTTCTGGAAGATGTGCAGTTTTTCCTTCAGTAATGCATTTGTCACCCCTGAAGGCATATAATTCCATATGTTCGTCAGACTTTATCTCCAGACAAGATAGAAGAAGAGGAATAAAGAAAACGAACAAAGTTTTTTAAAAAGTAACAAAATGTGGTACAAAGATCCACAGTGCTAAGTTCTAATTAGCTGTTCTAGCATCTCAGCCAGTCTGGCACGGCTGTCTAATTAGCTGTCACAAACTATGCCTAAAGAATTCTTTGAGCTCCCTCTTTTGCTTGCATTGCAATGATGGCTCTAAAAGCCCATTCAAGCAGTCTTTCTGTCTTCAAGCCAAGGTAAAACAGGCTTTCCTCATGTACTTTCTTTTAATCATAGAAGCAGTACAGATGTGGAACCTTCTTGGGTTATTACTGAAGATGGGCATGTCCAGAGGGTGATTTGGCCTATGCATCTTTCTCTGTTGAACAGAAATGTTATCGAGATGACAGACTTAGATTAGTCATCATTCAGAGATGGCTAAAATTCAGTGGGATAAATCCCACCTTATGTATATGGTCAAACAAGAATTTATTTTAGATCTTGTAGTTCAGCAAGTACAATACTACAGTTTTCTAGCAGGGAGCCTAGAAGAATCCTAGAGTAATAAAATCTAAATGGAATTGTACCTTCTTTCAGGAAGGGCGTGATATGGGAGGGTCACCTAGGGTGCATACAGAACGTGAAGGAAGCCATAGCTGCAGAAGAGAAGGTAATAGTTCCCTCCATGGTTTTAGCAGGAGTAGTGACAAATTAATACTAACAAAAGAACATTTTGAGTCTTCTGAATTAGATTCTTCCTTCTGAAGTGGCATCTGGAGGTTTTGTACAGCACTGACTTCAGTTACAGTAGCAGAAGCCTCAGTCAGAGACCCAGACCCTCATTGTGCTGTAAGATGTATTCACAGGAAATTGAAAACAGCACCTTTCCTAAGTTTCTATGAGCTAAGGTTATGAAGAAACAGTATAAGAAGAAGAAACTGGAGGTAGGTGCAGGATCCAAGCCAGACAGCGAGAAGACTGCAAATAGCATAATGAAAAAACCAGTCACAGATCACAGCTAATAACGAACACAGTTGTTCCAGGACAGAGTTGCCATTAGCCTCCATCAGACCCACACAGCATGGAACAAACCTGCATTCCCAAAGAAGCGATGATCACAGCAAGCACACCAAGGGAAGGATGGCTTTTACGTAAGTGCTCCTGAAACTCATATAAAAGCCAGGCTCAACCCATCCATACCAAAAAAGCAGATTAGAGAGTTCACAGCTGAACCTTCATTTCACCTGCTGTAACTTACAAAGAGAGATTTGCTGCATAGCAAATGAAACGTTAGTGAGTAAAAGACAACTTTACTGTCACTTATACAGTTACAATGTCCTGGAGTAGTTCCCATTAAAGATTTTTTAAAGGAAATCATTACCAAGAACTTTTTTCTTCTCAGCTATTTGATCTTAATTATATCATGTAAAATGAGATCATTCGATGCACTACCCTTTAACTCTTCTCCTCTTAAAATAGAATCTAAATCTTTATATAGATAGAAGATTCTTTTTGTAATTACAAATGAAGTGTTTAGGATAAAATGCCTTTTCCTTTCCTGTGCACAAGAATTTATCTTTGGATCAATCAATAGAAGAAGGTTAGCAGACTTTCTAATGAGAGTACAATGTTAACTAAAATTTGTTCTCATTATTTTTGAAACATGAAGGAGATGCAACATACATCATGTAACAGTTTCTTCTGGTCATCATCTGTGAAATTCAGTTAATTGCTATAATTAGCTGTACATGAAGAAACAGCATAAGAAGAATCCAGAACACGATAGGAAGAAATATTTAGCTTCAGAGAATTACTTGGGATTTACTTTAGTTTAAGAGAAGAATATAGCTCATTATCTCTGTTTAAATAGATTTATAATGCAGTACGCATATACCAATTACTTCAAGTGCCTCTGTTACCTTAGTACTGAAAATAATTTATGAAAACTATTCACAGGATGCTTCAGACTGCAGAGAATGCTGCTTGATTACATGTGACCACAGCCAGTTTACAAATCCTCCTTTAAATCTTTCTACCTTCTCCCTTTTTTACCACTTTTTCACTAGTCCTTTCTCCACTTATACATTTTTTCCATCCTGAAATACTTTTGTTCATGATCAGTCAAAATAACTGATCTCAGAACTTAAACACCGAGTTACACATACCTTTGTAGAAGGATTTTGTGAGCCATATAGTAGCACTAACACATCCTTTACTAGAATGATAGAATCATAAAAACATTACAGTTGGAAAAGACCTTTAAGATCATCAAGTCCAACCRTCAACCCAACACCACCATGCCCACTAAACCATGTCCCGAAGTGCCACAACTACACGCTTTTTGAACACCTCCAGGGATGGTGACTCCACCACTTCCCTGGGCAGCCTGTTCCAACGCTTGACAACCCTTTCGGTGAAGAAATTTTTCCTAATATCCAATCTAAACCTCCCCTGGTGCAACTTGAGGCCATTTCCTCTCATCGCTTGTTACTTGGGAGAAGAGACCATCACCTACCTCGCTACAGCCTCCTTTCAGGTAGTTGTAGAGAGCGATAAGGTCTCCCCTCAGCCTCCTCTTTTCCAAGCTAAACAACCCCAGCTCCCTCAGCCGCTCCTCATAAGACCTGTTCTCTAGACCCTTCACCAGCCTTGTTGCCCTTCTCTGGACACGCTCCAGCACCTCAATGTCCTTCTTGTAGTGAGGGGCCCAAAACTGAACACAGTATTCGAGGTGTGGCCATTGCAGCTTTCTAAACACTTCTTCATTCTGTAACCAGATGAAACATCTGGATCAACAGAAGTTAGCAGTACATGCAGTTATACGTCAGTGAGGGTTCCTTTCGTGACATTCAGAGTGCCTTTAGGCACTTACTTAGTTAAAAGGAAAAAAAAACAATGCTGAAGAGCAAGAGCTTCACCACCTGCCCTTTCCAATATGCTGTGAAACAGCAGTGTAAAAAGACAACTTCCCTTGTGATAACTGTGAGGGAAATGGATTCACAAATGCTGCTGAAAGAGTGGAAACTGAATTCCCTCAAGATCTGTTGAATGGAGAGCAGTTAGTGAATGAAAGCCTGGAGGTGTCATGGTATAGTTCCTTGATGATCAGCTGATGGCACCAGACTGTCAGAAAACWGAGAGCCTCATCTTTGGAGCTAAGTTAGAGAAGGTAGAAACATACATTCAGCTTTCACAGCTCTGTGGAATTTTAAGGACCATGTTAAATAGGGCATGATATCAGAAACTCCAGGAAAGTTTAAAAATATTTATAGGGAATGAAGATAATTACTACAGAACAGTGAGTTTGTTTCAACGAAAAAAGATCAGTTTTGAAATCTTTTGAAGAAAGACAACCAACCTCGAACTTCAGGTAAAAATAACGAGTCAGTTCAGTCTGGTGTCTATTTTGGGAAAGGATATGTGCTGCAGGCAGAGAGAATTTCTCCATGTGACTTCACTAAGCTGTTACGAGATAAAAATGTCTTTCAGTCATCACACTGAATCCTCATTCTTTTCTGAGACCGAAAACCAGTTAGTGTATTAAGYTATAGACCATGTGTTGAATTTAAAACATTTACACCTGGCTTAAAATACAGCCAAAGATCACCAAAACAGCTATATGAGAATCATGACTGTAGCGAATATTTACAGAGAAGTGATGGGAACACAATCAAGACAAACAGGGCAGTGAGACTGCAGTGGCATCCCCAAGTACTGACATCTCTGCCTTTTAGTCCTAGCTGTGCTAGAGCATCAGAAATGGATGGTTGTGCTGTTAGAGTTTTGATGCTATTAGTAATAAGTCAAGCTACACTAGGTGCATCTGTAACAGTCAACAACTTAAATCACACYTCTGACTGCAGAGTAAACCTTTCCCCTTGCACGGTTCTTCGGAGAAATAACTGATCTCCTTCCATACTCAAGGTAGGATATGTCACTAAAAATTAAGTCAACTTGGGCAGACTGCATAGAAATTTTAATCTGCAAATTCCATTCAAATGCCCCAGTTTATCTTTCTGGAAGCACTTCCCTAGGACAACAGCCTGTGCTCTGTAGCATTCAGTCCCCATAATCATATTTCCAAGCTTTAAAAATTTTGAAAAAAAAATGTCAGAATGAATTTTGCTGTATTTATTTCATATCCTCCTGTGGTGGGTTGACCTTGGCTCCTGCCAGGTGCCACTCATTCTCTGCCTCTCCTCAGCAGGACAGGGGGTATAAAATAAGATGAAAAACTCGTGGGTTGAGATAAAGASWGTTTAATTTAAAAAGAGCTGAAACTAGCTTTGTCTGACATGGGGACAGCCCCTGGCCTCTTCTCACACAAGCCAATCCTGCAGCCCCCCTGCTGTCAAAACCTTGCCATGTAAACCCAATATACCTCCTCTCTTTCCTCTCTCACACTTTTTGGCCTTCTACAGCCTCCTMGTAGTTGCCTGGGGCAGCACATATTTTCCAGAATTTGTTTAGAGCCTACCGAAAAAAGATCTGGTCCCTAGGCACCACAACAGTGCAAGAAAAATGAAGGTAACTTTTACTACCAATAATCATCAATAATCTGGTCCATACAGGAAGAAGCACACAAAAAAATACTGCAACAAATGAGCAACACCACAACAACAAACCACAATATCACAACAAAGAAACAAACAAAATCTTTTGCCTGATCTTGCAAAAAAATGAAATMAATTCTTCTAAAACTGCAAAGGATCATTTACATTTGCATGCATTCATGAGATTCATCTAAGCATTCAGGACATTGCTAATACTGGAGCTGAAACCTACTTCTTAAAAAACATTGTTGTGGATATATTAGCACTTACTTCCACAAGAACATAGAAATGTCTCAAGATCTTTTTCCCTATCAACGATCTGACTCTTTTTTAACTCTTTTATGCAAAGTTTCTTTTGCAAAGCTTCCTGCCAGACCCTTGTACAAAGGCAGGTTTATGTGAACTGTTTCTACATAGCACTACTCCTTCATTACAAAATTATATGTATATTATGTACAGCAAAATTGCATAATCTGTGTAATTAGCTCATCTCAGTCGTTGCTGGCAATGGAAATAGCTGTGAAGGTTGAACAGAGAGGAAAGTTAATGACACGCATTCACGAATAAGAATTGCAACTGTAAAACTGACTGGCTCTAGCTGTCTGTCTTGTCCCAGAGCAGAGAGCTGAGGTGACCATTAACTAGAGGCCCTCAAAAGACACTGATTTATAGCCAATACCTGCTGTAAACTGCAGCAAACCAGAAGCTGGCTTGTAAACAGGTTAGAGTCTGTGAGCTGGGGCATGGGATAAACAGAAACAGTACCATCAGCTTCTGTATTAGGCGATGTGAGACCCACTGATGCATCAAAGTCCCACAATGCACAGTAAAAAACTAATCCTTCCCCATTACTAGTTTTCTTAACTTTTCTTTTCTTCTCCCCCTTGTCCTGACAATAGCTTTGTTTCTCCTTCTACTACTCACTCGCAGACAAAGTTGCAACTGCATTCATGGGGCTGATATCAAACAGGCAATAAGCCTTCAGAGAATCAATATACTGTTACTTTGGTTTTAGCACGAAAAGGCAATGCAGAGCCTGATCAAAGGCTCTTTTCTYCTAACATATTGTCTTTCTCACATCATTACCTGAGTTTGACTTCCTCTTTTTCATTTGTGCTACAATGTTGCATGATGAATTTGAAGTGTATTTTGAGAAAAAAATATTCGAAAAACTAAACTTAGCCTATGGAAAATGAAGACAATCTCCACTGATAAAGCAGGACAGTTCAATAATTTATCTTCACTGGATCAAGAAATGAGGCAAAATCCACTGGATGGGATATCTCACAACAGAATATGTATTATACTAGCAAATGTAGCCTAGGAAACAACTCTGCATTGCAGAGAAGAGCACCGAATAGCTGAATAAATGTGATTTTGATAACTAAGCATTTCCTTTGGCACACARAAAAATTGCAGGTGCTACAGACCARCAGATCTGCACCAAGACAATAAGGCATACAAATAAAGTGATACAGATGAGCTGTGAAAWCATATAGTTAAACACAGAAATATATTGGTAACTGTAACGATCACTTACATAGATTAAATATCCAAGCTCATAGATATTTTTGCAACTCTGAAGATGTTAATTACAATAACTTCAGTTTTCCCAGACCACACAAAGGGATGCTTTCCATTCAGTTCATGTTTTCATGTTGAGAATAGATTTTTATTGCTGAAAGAGAGTCCTGGAGACAACGATATTAAGATATTGAAATCCAACTGCCTGCTTAGCACTTTGGACGTCTGAAAGTCGTTGTATGAAAACTCTTACAAAGGACTGCAAAACACAGATTCTGTCCTCAAAACTGTCCTTCTCAGCCCCAAAGAAATCAATGACACTGAGGAATAGAGGTGACATATCACCAGGGAACTTCTTGCACTCTAAACCAAAAAAGCAGGAGAGAAGTCTTTATAGAGTTGGAAGGTTTCAGAGTTCCTGATTTATTGGAGTTACTTTACAAAGAGCAAGACCAAAGGATGGGAGACTGAAGCAGCTTACCTGAGGTCAGTTGAAGAGTATGAAACAGGTCTCATTTACTGTCTATTCTCACAGTTACAAGRTGCATTCAGCGTGAAACTACCCTAGTCCGATCCCTTTCAAACTGACACAACCACAAACGCCGTCTCTTGACTGCAGCAGGGTACCAGAACAACCCCACACGTTAGTGATGTCCCAGATGGATCAATGCAAGCCATGGTCAGGCAAGTCTTTGCATTCACACRGAAAGCTGCTCTTTCAAGGCAACATAGTCGGAACCAAAGTGGTTCCAAWGTGAGGTTGTGGTCCTGTCACATGYCTGCCCACCAACTGGCTTCTCTGACAAGAAAGCCAGAGAGGAGACAGGAGGAAAAGATCATGAAGGAAACTAGTCTATGAATATCTCTTCCCATAGGAGCATGGAAAGAGAGAAAGTACTTAGGCCAAACATGCTAAAAATAAAGCCGCACATCACCTTTTCATTTACAAGACAGATACGTTGGCTCTGACATTTTCTTCTGTTGAGTTTTAATTTGCTCAGAGACTCTGGTGGCACTGCTGTTGGTAATTGTGTCTGTTATTCTATGCTGCCTGCCTTGGATGCAGTACAGCACATATCACACTTATTCTTTATATCTGGTATTTAACCAACAATTCCCTTCTCTCACCTGCTGTTCWTTGGGATGGCAACTCCAATTTTTGCTTGTTGTCTCACAGCTGGCAGCCAGCTTGCATGGCACTCCAGTTCTTCCCCACAAATGCTTTCTGCATGTCTCCTAATGTTTGCCCCATCCCTCTGTCAGGGTTCATGCACTGCATGYGTTGTCAGCACTAACTTCTGAGCCATTCCCACCTGTGTTCTGTTAAGTCATCTTTCCATCTAACCTCACAACACTTTGTCCTTAATTGCCTAGGAGCTTGTTGCTGTTTCTCACCTCTTCACAGCCTGCCATGCTACACTGCTAGCTCTTATTCCTGCCCGATGGCATTTCTACATTTTAAAWCACTTAACCCCTTCACTAACATCTCCTGCAGGAACTCCACCCTCACCCATTCCCACAGCAMCTCTTAACTCATGTTCTCCAGGCACAAGATCTCTGTCAATCTGCTCACTTTCACCTCAACCACTAACCTCCCTTTACATTCCCAGACTGCTTGGTTGATGCTCTGCTCTTCCTCTACCCTTTTTTCCTCATACTTCCCCTCTTCCTGCAACCTTTTGTAATTGTAGAAGAGAAATAAATTAGCAGTGGAAGCCAGTCAGTCCCAGTGAAATGAAAAATCTTCTAATTCTGAGAACCGTTCTACATATTTCCTAGTCTCAGAAAGTGTTGTCTTTCAGGTGTGGTGGGCCTGCTGCATCAGACATTTAGCTCACTGCTTGGATGTAAGCTCCAGGCTTGTCAGAGGGACATCTGAACCAAGTCACTGGTTTGCTCTTCTGAGAGTTGAACAGAAAGTTTATTCTTCTTACCCAGAGGTAGAAGAGGATGTGGATACCAAAGTCAGAGTTCAAGTTTCCAGCAAGCAGTATGCAACACTCAGGACCTAGACATTTGAAACTTCCAGCACTTAAACTGCTTAACATSATCTCAAGGAAGCTATTTTAATCTGGTCCTTCTACCTTGAGCAGCTAGCTTTTCTGAATGAGCCATCAATGAGTCATCAACATTTCAGGATTAAATCAAAGCAATTAGCCCTGCCTTTTCTAGCTGATTTTCATTAAGGTAACATGGCAACTAGACAAAGGTCAGTGCCCTGTGAATCTCACTTGATTCCCCTAAAAGCAAGCAAAGGATGAACTAAAACAAGTAAAATGGTGCAGAAAAATTACACATTACACATCAATAGGTATATGGAATCAAAACAAGAGACCGAGACTACTCTCACTCTGTTGCACATCATGTAATACAAATTCTTCATATTCTGCTTACAGCTCAAGTGTCCTARAAACTAAAAACCATCACTACTAAGTGCCATGTCACAGGTGTCCATGAAGAACAAAACATTGATGATAGAGATCACTGAAAGATGCATTTAAAATCTGTAGCGATATCACAAAACCATAGAAATGCTGGTAGAAGGAGCAGTAGAGTTCATATAGTCCAACTTGCAATATGTCATGTTGCCACACCATGCTTATTTTCACCAAGCAAAGCCAGGACTTCCTCCGCTCAGCACTCAAAATCACTAGAAACGCTTCRTTTCCAGAAGGAACCGGTAAAACCAGAGTAGTTTTCAAAGCTGCTCATGAACTTAAGGACTTGGACACACAACTGACTTACCACAGCGCAATCAATTTCTTTCTCGGAGATTTCAGAAGGTGAATTTTAGCTCAGGTTTACCAGAAGCTGAGTGCACACACAGTCAATTTCCCTATGGTCCCAGAGCATCARTGACTCATTCACGTGTCTGCCCCTTTCACGGTACTTTTTGTGCCTAGTCAGGTTACTGCAGAGAATGGGAAAATGGGACTGGGGTTTTGATARAGAGCCTAGAAGAGGTAATGCATTGAAGGCAGACAGGAGGCATGCAGTTATCTAACCAGTCAAAGAAGTGATGAAAAAATAACACAAATTCTCGAGGCCCTGTAATTGGAAGGAGCGTGGTCAGGTGTTCCACCTCTGCTCGTCTGTGGGCTGATGTAATCACAGTAACTCAGCCATGGATCTGCAGCTGAGATCTAACAGAGAATCAGTAAAATAGGAATCTCTAGGAAACACTTTACACCCATTTGCTGAAAAATCTAATCTATCATATTTCTAGTTACAGGAGAGCATTTTACATGCTCCCATGACATTATAAACTGAAACACACTACTATGATGCCTGTACTGTTCTGACACGCTCGCCTCTCCAGTTCAGCTCACAGATCCTTCTATTCCCCTCAGCATCCACTGAAGGAATAAAACAAAGTACTTGTGTGAGAATAAAAATGCTATTATTATTGTTGCCAGAATTTATTTTACAGGAGAAACGTGCAGTGAAYACAGGAGAGATGAAGGGGTTAAGAATAGATTAGGACGAAAAAGACAAGGCCAGGCTGAGAATGCATTTGTAGGTGGATAGGGATGACTTAACTACAAGATAAGACCTTGGTGGTGATATTTAGCTCTCCCTCAAGAAAGAGTAAGAACAGCAGCAAAACTCAGCATTCATACTGTTATAGCCTCTCTCCCTTGGACTGGGCAACGCAATGCACCACCGTAGCTGCATTTGGATCCATCCCTGTCCTTTTTGAGACTTAGGCTCTGAAACAGAAGGCAGATCCAAATAGTACTTTGTTCCCTCACTTCTCAAACAAAACAAACAAAAAACCTTCTTATTTCAGTGCTGCAGACACGGCTTCCTCAGTCAGTCAGCTTTGGCTCAGTGCTGCCAGCTGACAGGTGGAAATGTTCATTTTTAGAGAGGCCTAACGAGAGGGAGACATTTGTTAAATATTGGCACAATAATGGGGCGAGTGGTTGAGTTTATACGTGAGATTTATGTGAAGTGGGAAATTCAGAAGATCAGATTCGATGGCCAAAATGAACCAAATGTGGATCTGTGGGAACCTGGCTTTCTTTAGTACAAAGCATTGACAAGGAAGAATGAAAGGAGTTCACTCTACAGAGGTCTTGGGAGCTGGTGGCAGTGTTACCTGGCTCCCACACAGTCCCACCCCACTCAGAGGAGAGGTGCACGACTGTGCAAATCCCTGCAACGTCCCACCCCAGATGTCACCATCCACATCCTGAGGCAGGGAGCTCGCAGAACAGGAACATAAACCCTTGAAGAAAAGGGCTTCCCAAGTCAGGGGTCTCTCTYTCTCTCTCTCTTTCCCCCCAGAGCTCCTGGGACAGAAGAAACTCCTACCAGGCGGGAACCTGCTATGCACTTTCTCTATGGAAGCCTAACATGTGAGGYGTCTCTGAAGTGCCCCTGCTTTTCATCACACCCATTATCCCCTGCCTTTTAGTCTACTGTCTTGCAAAGGAAYAGGGTGTCCCCCGTTTATGATACCTACAAATCCATTTCCAGAAACTAAACACCTGCCATCCCCACTGGTTTCCAAGCAGAGCTCAGAGCATTCGGTTGGTCAAGCGTATTAAGATCAACACAGAAACTAGGATCCTTGAAAATACCTGTACTGGTTTTGGCTGGGACAAAGTTAATTTTCTTCATAGTAGCTAGTATGGGGCTATGTTCTGGATTTGTGCTGAAATCAGTGTTGATAATACAGGGATGTTTTAGTTACTGCTGAGCAGTGCTTACACACAGTCAAGGCCTTTTCTGCTTCTCACACAACCCCACCAGCGAGTAGGAGTTGGGAGGGGACACGGCTGGTACAGCTGACCCCAACTGACCAAAGGGATATCCCACACCATATGGCGTCATGCTCAGCATRTARAGCTGGGGGAAGAAGAAGGAAGGGGGGGACGTTCGGAGTGATGGCGTTTGTCTTCCCAAGTCACCATTATGTGTGATGGAGCCCTGCTGTCCTGGGGATRGCTGAACACCTGCCTGCCCATGGGAAGTGGTGAATCAATTCCTTGTTTTGCTTTGCCCGTGCGCGCAGCTTTTGCTTTACCTGTTAAACTGTTCAACCCATTAATTTTCTTACTTTTGCTCTTCTGATTTTCTCCCCCATCCCAGCAGGGGGTAGTGAGCGAGCGGCTGTGTGGGGCTGAGTTGCCGGTTAAACCATGACAACCCTCTGCTTCCAAACTCTGCATTAGCTGCTCTAGTGGAAAAGCAGCAATCAATGTGGCAAGCCTGGAGATTCTGCAAGGAGTAATGACTGTTCATCATGTACTTTGAAACACACAAATGCTGATGTTTCAGATATTACTGGCATAATCAACAATAATTAAATTAAATTAAAATTCTTAGCAGTGAGAAAAAGAATCACTAGGAGTTCACATCTAAGTTTAGTTAAAATGGTGATGATGCACTAGCAAACTAATTTCCTATTTTCTTTGTTTGTATCATTTCCATAACACATTTTCTGTTGTCGAAATCTCTGTTTGCTCCCTGGCTGACTCAGGAGGATAAGGAACTGCATTAATTCTTGTGTCACTTTATGGTCAGTGCTTTCCAACCACCAGGGGTTTTGGACAATGCAACCGCATTGGGAATGGTTSCTTCTTCTTCCGTTTTCCCAGAGACAATTCTTCTTGAGGTCTGGAGAGTTTTTTTCTGTTTTTTGGTTGGTTTTTTTTTTTTTTTTTTAAAAAAAACACTGAGTTTCTGTTCTTATCATTTGCTTCAATGGATTGCTTCTTACTGTACAAGTCTCATATGGAGCAGCATCTGGCTCTCTGTTATTTCCAGCACTGCAGAGAAAGAAGTCAGCATAAAACAATCCGAGTTTTATTGATTTTATGAATTTGTCCCAAAAGCTACCAATTACAACCTCCATGAATAACATCTGAGGGGAATGAAACTGCACTGAAAAAGGAAAATATGTACTAAAAATCCATTCCCCTCTAATTTCCATGGGAAACCGTATTTCTCATCGCCTTCCCAAGCTACTAAGAGTGGCTATTCTAACCTGGATGTCAAGTCATAAGGAATGTTGGGGTCCAAAACTGAGTAAGAGTTTCCCTTTCACAGGACAGCAGACGTGAGCAACGTCCTGCATGACTTTCAGAGTCTGAGAATTTTACTGGGACCAGGACACAGCTTGAACTACTGTTCTTCCAAGCCACAGAAGTTCCAAAGATTCCCCGTCACATGAACAGCAAAGATACTTCCATGCCACTGAAGAACACAGAGGAAAGTACAAAGAACTTAAATGCCATCAGCGGAGTTACTGATCTGCAGAACACTCTTCCCATGAGCAACAGGCAAGTTCAGCAGTCACAGCTGAGGAAGATATTGTCCCACTGTTAATATACCTATTTGTTATTCTTGTTAAGCAGGAGCACSTAGAGCATCTGTCAGGTACCTGAGGGTCCACAGGGAGAATCTAACAGTACCTGCCAGGGGACAGCACTCAGGCAGGAGAGGTTGATGCAACAGGAAGCAGTACAGCAATGAACATGGTGTGTACAGGAAGGAGGAATCCCTGTATCATCCAAATGCAGGTTCTTGTTGCCTGCTTAAGCTTCTTCGATGGAGATGCTTCACCCCTGAATGGTTACATTATGCTTTGCATAGCTCCACATCTTCTAACATAACACACACCTTCTTGGGAACAAAGCTTCGCAATTCCCTTCCTTTAGCCTTTCAGAGCAGCCCTGGTGAAACCACCAACAACCACCTACCTTCAGCCAGTGACCTGCTCTCTAGTAAGTGCTCCACAAAGGCAGGGACAGCAGGGTTCTTTCCAGAACATCCTCCACCCTCCTCCACTGTGTCCTTGTCCCCAGTTCACTTCAGTGACTCTCTTTTACCACCCAGCAGGATGGGGAAGCTGCAGAAGCAGCACTGTCAGTAATTACAGCAGGACAAAGCTCAGGACCACTATTCACACCAGTTTTCTTTCACCCCATCCATCGTTTCCACCCCCAAGTGACTCAGTGCAGATGCCTGTGGACACTCACTTTACCTGCACTTTAAGTGACACCCTGTGGCTGAGAGGAGGAATTACGGGTGACCATTCCTTCAGTGACACTTTCCCCGAGGTTTTGTGACAATAAACACAGAGGCTGAAACCCAGTGAGCTGCAGACAGTGTCAAGTGTTCAGCGACTGGAGGGAACAGCCTGATTCCACCTTCCACAGCAGGGTTTCAGACCTCATCCTCTCACAGCTTGGCGGGATGGAAAATGGGTCATATAGCACAATAAAACAAGAAATCCCACATCCACAAGAGTCCGCACACTAGRTGTACCTGGATGGGATTTTTCCTCACATTTTGACATTGTGAGATGAGGACTTCCTGCTTTGTCTCCCTTTGTAATGCATTTGATTCTTTCCCTTCCCAAGAGGTTCCTGAGCCATTCCCTCTTCCACTCCTCCCCTGGCCCCAGAAGCACACGATTTTGCAAGTATCATCTAATTCCTAACTTGTGGGAAGAAGCTGAACCTCAGTCCATCTGTTTGCCAGCTGGTAGTTGCTGTCGGCTTAGACAACAGCTCACTATCTGATGCAAGTGAGAGAGAAGTGGATGGTGCAGCTTCCTTAGAGAGAGGGTCACAGAAGCCTCCAAAAATAATRTGGGCAACCCTGTGTTTGCTGACCCTCCTGAAGGCCACAAGGTTCAGAGCCCTCTCAGAGACCCGTCATCGCTCTCTCGCTGCGACAAGCCACTTTCCCCCGCAATCCTGGGTGATGACACCTCTGCCACAAGTTCAGGGTCACCACCCTGAAGGGCAAAGCAAGGGACCGGGCCTCCTGCTACTGCTGTCAGGTCTGATGGGCTTTGGCAGAGGATCAGGTGGGCTTGGTGCAGAATGGCAGCAGCAATTCCTGGCTCTGGGAAATGTGTGAAGTCTGCTTCAAAAGACAAGCCTACTTAAGAGAATCCCAATCAGACACAATAGGATCATAGCAAAGCCACCTCATAACATAACAAGTGAAGAACGAAAATATTAATCAGCGTTTAATTAGCTGGAGAAAAGGTCCCTGAACATGACTGAAGTAGCATTAACAATCTTCTTATTTTACTACATGCAATTAACTTCTGTTCTGTGCTGAATGAAGAAATCACACATTTCACAGGATGATAGTAGCGGGAGCAAGAAAGATGGGTTATTTTCATTCCTCTTTTTAAATATTGTTTTCAACATTCTTTTTCCACACTGCAAAATCAGAGCAATCTCTTACCACAAATTATGCTTCACAATGGAAAGAAAAAAAGAAGAAAAACTTGAGGAAAAAAAAGTAAAGCCTCTCCCATCTGTGCATGCATTGAAATCAAGAGCCTCCCACTGCTGTATTCGTGGAAGAATTCAACCTAAACTAGCAAGGGAAAATGAACAAAGATGGTTGAAATCTTAATCTGGATACAGCGCTATTGGAGTCAAGCTGACCTAATCAACTGCAGATTTGATCTCCTCAGAGAGAAGCTTTACGAGCTTAAAAATTATGTTTTATTCCCTCCCCCAGAATTCCAATTCCGGCCTTCTTTTTCCTCTGCTGTGTTTGTTCGGTTTCTCATCTGTCTCCTTCCTTTAACTTTTATGTATTCTTGACTCCCTACCTGATAAATATTGGGTCGGTCACCCCAGGATGGCTAAAACATGGCTTCTGCAAGACTACAGACTCCTCTTTTTTTTACAGCCTTTTTGTAGTGAGTCCATAATTAAAATTGGCTACAAAACTTCTCTTCTTACCCCAAATCTCCTTCTGTATTTAAACAGTCCAGTGGAATAAAAGCCTTCTGGACATCTAATAAGGTTACAGAAGAGGGACGAGGTGGGAGTAGTTTTAGGGCTTCATAGTACTTTTCTGAGTCTGAAAACACACATGTATTGCCTAGCAAAAAGAGAAAGTTGTGTATTTGATCTTTGAAACTCTTCTTTCAGAAATGTGTTTTAAATATATAAAGAGCCCTTCAATCCAAATGGCAGTGCCCCAGAACTGCTTAGCATCTGATGCCTCTCAGGCTGGGATGCTTCCTCTCACCTTGTCCTTCTCCCCAGCCCACACCTCAGCTGCATCTCCTCACTGCATCCAGCTGTACCTCTAGAAATCACCACACATGCTTACAAGGCTGTGTTGA
Source organism: Oceanodroma leucorhoa (assembly GCA_030449065.1). Taxonomy (NCBI): domain Eukaryota; kingdom Metazoa; phylum Chordata; class Aves; order Procellariiformes; genus Oceanodroma; species Oceanodroma leucorhoa. Next base: position 8,576,542 of record JASVER010000021.1, read on the forward strand.
TGGGCATTTTATTTCTCTCTCTCCAATAAAGATGAAAGGCCACCAGAGCATAAAGGGTCTCTGTCTTTTACAAAGGGACTTAGCTTTCAAAAATGCACCCTTTAGAAATCAAACCAGAATAACCTCTGACGAAAAAGTAAGTCATACTAATGTGATCAACAGAAGTGCTCAAGACACTAAAATACACAAGATAAAACACAAGTGAAAATGTTAATTGTGCCTCTAGGCCTGCCACTTATGAAAGTGCACATTGCTGTAATTATCAGGACAGGTCTTACCCATATAGTATGAACAAGACTTTATGACCAATGATTTCCAAGTAACGCTCATGTTTTATATGCAAGCTGAAGCCACCACTCCAGAAGAACTTTGAACAATAATTAATCAGAAAGAAAAGCAGCAGAGGTTAGATCTTGATAAAAGAATGGCTGTTTAACCTATGAAAATTAGCTCTTTTGCTCTTTTAAAAATTAAATAATCTCTTCAACCTCTTTGAAAAGCGGGAGCATGCAAAACAGAAGAGCTATGAATTGACTTCTTCACCCTTCCTTCAGCACACAACAAATTATTTGCCTCTGTTCAAGATGAGACAACAAAGAACTACAGGAATTTTTCTTTCAGTGTGGAGTAAGCCATGTCAATAGGTACAACTGTGATACCTGTGCCAATGGCTCCTTCTCCCATGTCCATCCGTGTGAACAACAGTCCAGTTGCTAAGCCATCAACCCTCTCCAAATCATTTTCAACATGGCAGCTGCTTACAGGGCCACCAAGGAATCATAGAACCACAGAATATCTCAAATTGGAAGGGACTCATAAGGATCATCGAGTCCAACTCCCTGCTCCTCGCAGGACTACCTAAAACTAAACCATATGACTAAGAGCATCGTCCAGACTCTCCTTGAACTCTGACAGGCTTGGTGCTGTGACCGCTTCCCTGGGGAGCCTGTTCCAGTGACCGACCACCCTCTCAGTGAAGAACCTTTTCCTAATGTCAAATCTGAACTTCCCCTGGTGCAGCTTCATTCCATTTCCTTGTGTCTTGTCGCTGGCCACCAGAGAGAGATCAGCAGCTCCCACTCCACTGCCCCCCTTGAGGGACCAAATCCCCATCAGTGCAAGGTTGGCAGTGCTTATGTGCCTGTTTTCATCAGCGTAGACCCTGGAGAAGATGAGGATGCTTTTTGCAATACCCAAAACACTCATCTGAAGTGGCTATATCTCAGTCAAAGAGCTTTCCTATACTGAGAGAGAGAGCAGGGGATTTGCAGAGAGGGAGTTAGAGCTATAGAGACCTTTTGTTCCTGTTGATCACAAAAGCAGTCTGGTTTCCTAATGTCAATCCCCAGGTGTGGGTTCAGTTCAGCTCAACAGACACCCAGGGATGAATTCAGCTTCCTAAACACAGGCGTCTTATCGTTTGCCTTAGAGTATCTGCAACACCTATGTGGCCTGGAAGATAAAACACAAACCCACACAAGGCCTGGGCCCTCTGAAAGAGGAGCTAGATACCAGACAAGATACCCCTGGATGTATCAAATGGCACTAGCACTTCTGCATGGGCTCCTTGAATAGATCGGTACATTTAGGTTGAGCTGAATATCTCTCTAGGCTTCATCCCCTGTATCAATTAGAGCTCCACTAACTTCTATTACAGCTTAGATACTTAAATTAGCTGTTGATACCTACATGGAAATACCTAGGTTTGTGTGTCTCAATCTGCAAGCCGGAGGACTTCCAATGCTTCCACCTCCTGCCTGCAACCAGCACAAACCAAGCTGACCAGCCCCTGATGGACAGGTCTCACCATAGAATACCCTTCCGCTGCACTGGCTGTTGTAGACAAACTCCAATCAGACAGCTAAGGCTACAAGAGTCCACGCTTACTGTCCATCAGATGAACATCTAATCCTGGATTTCCTCATTGCACAGGGCAATTTGTAGGGAAAGGAAAGAGCTAAAGTAGACATACTGTAAGATGCTGTAAGTACTTACATGTATGACCACATTTTTGCAAGCAGCAAAAAGAGTCTCATTACTGCCCATTTGCTGAATTAATCAAGCTTCAGGATATCCTAATATGTGAATTCATCTGTTTCCTAAAACAAGAATAAAAGCTTCACACTGTCAAAGTATAAACACATCTAGAGGGCAGCAATGATATTGTCATCTTTAGCTAAATATAGATCCTGAGCAGAGACAAGTGCACTGGCACACACTGCACCAACACATACATTTTTCCCTTTTTTTCTATTTTTCCCCTTTGAGAATAATACATAAGCTTTGCTGCAAAATTGAGAAGTTGTAAGTGGATGGCATTATTTTCGGATCCTTGGTCAAAGAACATTTTGCCCATATCCACAAATCACACTACAGGGTAACCAGATCTTGATTTGTCAGCACGACTTTGTTTCCCAAATAAAGAGGGAGAAAAAAAATCACCAAAATAACAAAGTGTCGGAGATGAAAAATACTCACAGACTGACAGACTTTGTTATATGAATCCAGCTGAAACTTATCTGAGTCACTCAGCAGTTCCCAACAGACACACAGAGACACAGACACATGCACAAAATCACCACGGGAATTTTTTACAGTTAGAATGGAAATATTTTATGCAAACAGTTTACGCTGTAGTGGCAAACAGAAGGGGATTTTTTATGCACCAGTTCTTGTTCTTAAGTTTTTTGACTCAAATACCCTTTCCTTAAATTTTGCTGGCATATTGCAGGGTTTGATAGCATTCCCCATCTGAGCACTCAGAGGTTCTGAGTTAGACAGAGCGACAATCAAAGCATGATAGCTGACAAGATGGATAACAAGCCAGGGTAGGTCCATCCAAAGCCTTTGATAAGCTGATCTGTGGAGCGACCTACTTGTCGCATTTTGTCTTGAATTCTGTACACTACATGCACAGACTACAATAAGGCACAGAAATAGCCCTGTGAGTACCAGAACTTGGGCAGCCTGGTTTGCCATGGATCAGCGTCTTGTGCTTGACTGAGTCTGGTATAAGATTTTCATACAGTTTGGGCACTTGCAAGTCTGGATTTTCTAGTATCTATGATGCAAAAGCTTTTGTTTACGGGGAATGCTACTGGGTTCATTCCCTCCAGCTGATGAGCTACTTTTATGACACTGGTAGGAACTTGCAATCTTTGAGATCTTCATCTCTAAAAAGAAAAATAATTACTGAAATTGATCCAAAAGTTTTATACACATTAGAATGAAAAATATACTCACAGCCGTACAAAACCAAACTAAAGATATGCTATAGTTCCTAAAAGGTGGCAGCTCACAAACATGGGATGCATGACAGTATAATAAATAGCTGAGTTATGACCTCAAACTGGATAAGCCCTTAGTAAAAGAAAGGCATTGCACAGTCCTTTTTCGAACCTTGTCTGATTTCGCTCTCAAAAACATTTCAGTACAATATGACACACCATCATTTCTCCCTTTGCCTCATCAAAATGCAAAACGAAACAGGACAAAACTATACTATACATGTCCTAGGCAGACATCTTATGTTGATCCAAGCCACCTCCCAATCAACCCTTCACTTTGCAGCTGGATTATTCACCTCTGAAATTTGAAAGATCCATTTCCCATTTTTTGTCGGTTGTCTGTGCTTATTTTATTATCTGCACGAGGTGCACAGTCTAGGTTTTTAGCACATTATGTCCCACTACAAACGGCCCTCTAGTCAGCCCACAAACTAACTAGGTGAAATCATGCAAGTAAAAGTAGTCAGACTGTGTCAGTATTTGGCCTTCCCAAACTTTGGACATGTTCTGCATGTACTAGTTGCCACATCTGTCAAATCACAAAAGAGATTGCATCTCTGTATTCGAATCTTAACCTACTGTCCTACTGCTTTCCCAAGCCTTAATCACCAACTACTATCTGCCAAGAAGCTACTGATTTTACAAGTTGACTCAAATCTCGGCGTAGTCCTTCCCTTCCTTTTCTGTGCCACAACGTGGAGGAACTACACACATGGAAGAGTATAAGATCAACTGAAAGCCACCTACAGTGGCTTCAGTGTACTTTAGTTCTCTAATGAAAGCTACGTAGCTTGCATACGCTACCACATCTGGGCACCAGTACGCACTACCAATCAGTCCTGCAGACATACATTTTCTGATTGTGACTACTCACATTTTATGTTGAAAGGAGAACAATGTCCATTTCCCCAGACTATGGCAAAATAACGTTTCAGCATTTCAAGAACATCTTTTCATCAGTCTTTTCTTTAATTTAATTAACATGCCATTGTTTTAAGAGCAATGAATTCAAGAATATTTATTAGCACTGTAATAAAAGCATTAGCCATCATTGAGGAGAGGAGCAGGGAAGAACTTTAAATCAGGTCATTGATGAACTACTGAAGGCATTAACAGAGTTTATCAAAATAAAATGAGGCATTCAAGATTTTTTTTCTTCTATGCACAGGAAAAGCATTTAAATTCTCTCCACTGTGTTTAAGATATAAATAAGGAATCATCCATAATGCATTTTTTTTTTTTCCCTTCCCTCTTTCCTTTTGGAGAAACAAAAATAAGGCAGTGGAAATACTGACATCCTCCACCAAAAAAAGGAAACGGAAAAAAAAAGCCATACTTCGAGGTACCTTTTCTATGGCTGTTCTTTTAGGGTCCATTCTGATACACTTGCTCTTGTCTGAGCTGCCTTAATTCTCAGAAATTTTCTTCTGACCCCAACTGAGACTGTAAAGGTAGTGGACTATCTGCTATAATCAGAGACAGCATAACCCAGCCCTTTGCATGTTCCCACCTATCTTATTGCAAAGAGCACAGGTCACAGAACACAGGGTTTGAGGATTATCTTGCAGTTCTCCGAGGTAACCTCCTTACTCTGCTCAAAGTCAAGGATGACAGAAACTGGTCCCTAATAACAAAACTGGAAGAGGGCTTTGTTTTGCATAGCAAATACACAGAACTTTTGTCTAGTTATCTGACCCTTGAAACCTAGAGCTGGGGAAAAAATAAATTAACTTTCAACAAGTGAAAAAATAATAAGGTCTAAGATGACAGGGTCATTCTTTTACAGGACTTACTGAGAATGCTAGCCCCACAAAATTAACGTTACCGGAAAATTAGACTACTAACACCCGAGCAACAGTTCAGAATGAAACATGGAATGAAATCTCCCCACAGTCCAAAGCACACTGAGTAGTCTGAAAAAATGAGTGACAAACAAGTGGCTACACATATTTGGAACTAATATGTTAAAAACTCCTAATGAAAGGTCCAAACAGTATTGACAGATAAGGAAAAGGAAATGAGTGCCTGGGTCCGACAGCCTGAATAATAAATTTTTAGTGAGTCATCATGATTGTTTACCTCTAAGACTAAAGCATCAGTTCTAAGAGATTTCTAAGGAGTCCCCATACTCCCTTGCTTTGAATATTATTTGCCTCATAATATCCTCTACTGTTTCCCTTGCAGTAATGATGCAGCCAGCCCAGCCTCATAAGCCAACTGCTGATGAAGTTACCAAACAGATTCCAGACCCCAGCCTTCTGTTTGTTGGACACAACTTCCAGCCCAGTTTCTCCCCCTGTTCACACAGACAGCCTCTCAAGGGGAGAGTCCTTTCAAAATACAGTTCTTTCTTAGGTGTTAAGACTAACTACTTCACAAGTCAAAGGATCTTCGGTTATCTGAATGTCTGAAGCACTGCTACAAATACATTCAGCTATACATATCTACACATAAACAAACACACAAAGCACAGTATACCCTCCTTAGATTGCAGAGGGTATGTTTGCCCAGATCGACCTAAATACACTTAAGTAAAGAGGAATCAGTGTCCAAAAGTCTGTGCTTTTGAGAAATCTGCATCTTTCCAGGCAGAAATTTTTAATATACAGGCTGGAATGTGGAGGAAATGTTGATTCCCAGGCGAACAGTTTTTTTTCTTTTTTTTTTTTTTTTTAAATGGAAAATACATTTTGGTTCTCCCCAGGTGCCTTCTCAACAACAGATCTGCGGGAGAAGGAAAGGAGTTTGTACTTACTCGTGGTGTTGTATTTGATCCCATTGAAGAACTCCGGGCAAGGTCTCTCTACTAGTTCCCCCGCAGAGGTTCTGGGCCAACAGGTCCCGATCTGATCAGTTGTGGCATTGCAGTACGGACCTTTTGTGTTAAAAAAGGAGATAGAAAAGGGAAAAAAAAGCAGTTGAGAAAGCACAAAAGCGACACACTTTGCATCACAAAGCAAACCGAATCTTAGTACTTATAAAGCTCTTCTGAGCTCTGCACTAGGTAATGTTTCCTACCATCAAAGCCCAGGAAAGGGATAGAGGAACTCTCTAAAAAAGTCTCTTGTAAACGATCCAGGAGGCTGCAGTTGACATCAAATTCTTCTAAGATGAACTGAGATATGGTCACATCCATTACTACCCCCAGGACTGCCGGACTGGATCAGGCTCCTTCCCCCTTTTCTGTTTTGTTTTTTTTTTTTTTTGTCCCCTTTTCTTTCTTCCTTTCTGGAAACAAATGAACATCAAGCTGCGGACACCCTGCAATCTCGTGTGTGTGAGCCTCTCTTCCTCCCAGCGTGCTGACAACTTGGCTGAGAGTCGGCGTCTGGCTGTGCAGTTCAATCCTCCAACCTCTTCTTTGCTTTAAAACAGCAGCTCAGGAACCAATGGGATCACACTGAGCCCAGAGTAAGGGGCTTGCGTCTCTTCGCCAGCTTCCCTGGTCTAGCAGCTCTCCAATGCCGCCTCACATTGCCAGACTGTTGTATTGCTTTCTCTCCCTCCCTCTTCTCACTCTCTCTCTCGCACACACACACACACACACACACACACAGAGACAGTTTTATTGTTAGCTTCGGGGATGAGCACTTTTGCAAAAATACTCGCTGCAAATTAGAGCCAGGGAGAAAAGGAAAAGCCATCAAATGAATATAACTCCTCTGGCTTTTTGTGAAGCAAAGCAATTCCTGCCTTTACTGTGTGGAACTGAGGATAAGCAGAGATGCTTGGACAGGGAAGGGGGAGAAGGGACCCAGTACTGGATCCTGAGCAGTCCTTGAGAAGGAAGAGAAATAATAAAAGCTGGGGTGAGGGGGATGGTCTAATAGAATGGAGCGATCAGAAGAAAGTTATCTAGAGTAACGACCCAGRGGAGAGGCAGAGTGGGGAGACTGAGAGAAGGGTTGGGAACCCAGCCTGGGAAAAGCAAGGCACAGAGGCAACATGTCTTTCAGCCCCTCATGCAGATGGGACAGTTTAATAGGGCAAGGCACAGAGAGGAGAGTAGAGCTTTGGAGGGAAGGATGGATCATTCAGGGGACAAGGACGAAAAGAGAGGTCACTGTCTCATTTTCCAGTGGTAGGAGGGAGCAAGCATTTCAGAAAGGATGAGCACCCAGACTGATCCAGGAAGCAGGAGGAAGAACCTCTAAGCAAGGAAAGCATGATGTGGGGAGAGAGGGAAGAGCAAAGGGCTTGACAAACTGAGGTCATTATGGAACAGGATGAGAAGGATTTGGGGAAGGGGAAAGATGAGAAGTTTGGAGGGAGCTGCCCAGATGGTTGGTCATCTTTTGGGAAATCAAAGCTCAGGAAAATGGGAACCGGGTGAAGTTCTGCACTCTGGGACATACTGGAGGGCAGCTTAGACCTAACCAGCCTTTCTGACTTGCTACATTGGGATATGAAGAAATCTTTATGAAAAAGTGGCAAAAACTTGCTAAGGAGGATCATCTAGGATCACGGATTCAGAAGAATCTTAGGAAGCAAATAGAAAACTGTATTGTAAGGGAGAAAAGCAAGGTAAGTATATATGGTAATAGCAGAGGTGAATGCAGAAACAGAAGGCAAGGACAATACAGAAGCTTTGACAGAAAAAAAAGGGATCCAGAAGTGAACTCCTGTTTACAGTCTGTGTTCACAGCTTTAGATCGGACATGGTGCTTACACTGAGTTCAAAGCAATGGCATAGGACTTCTGGTAACATCTATCTCCCACCCTGCAATGGCCTGGACTTTCCCTTTACTCATATTTAAGATTGAAGGGTTTCATTCTTTATTCTTCAAGGACCAAAAGAATTGTGTTATCCAAAGAAAGAAAAAAGAAAAAATCACTGGGTAAGAAGGGCAAATAAATTAACAACATGCACTGATGAGAGAACTAGCCAGAAAGCTATCTTGCCACCTGGGAATCTGGCGATTTTTTAACATTTTCAGATTGCAGTGGGGGGAGAGGGAAGGAGTGCCATCATGGTTTTGGGATGAGTATTTTTGTTTTAAATATGTAAAAACCCACAAAAATAACAAGTGTCCTAACTCTCTAGGCAGCATGATATTCTGAGGCAAATGAATGCATCTCTYTGTTTCTTTTTCTGAAGCCATGATCTCCTTCCCAAGTGAATATTCCCAATATTGCAACCCTTCTTGAGAAATCTGCATTTCAACAAATTGACCCTTGTCAACACCACCAGATCTCTTTGTCCCATGCATCTCTAATCCCAAAAAGCAGGAGAGAAAATTTCTTAAGCATCATTCACACATGACCATGACCAACATACTGATTGTCTTTAAACARGGCTTTGAGGAGAAAACCCTATTTCTAGAACTTTCAAGCGAGGGAGATAAAGTGCTCTAAACCTCTAAGCAATTCACAGACATCTATCCCTCAAAGTATCTTCAACTCTACACTTTAAGTTACTTTGCTTCTTCCTGATAGTCCAGTTGAGTTCGGAAAATTTATTTTTGTTCCTCAAGAAGAGCCTCTCAGTGTTGGCTATGAGATCTGCTCAGAAGACAGCATTTGTAAGTGCCCAATGGCATCACTGAGCCCAGTGGCCATTTCATTTGAGGCAGAAGTGATGAGTGAATAGGACACTTGTCCAGGATGCTGATAAGACTTTTTTTTTTCCTGCTTCTGCTGCCTCTCTGCAGGGCAAAAATCAYGTAGCCTGGGCAAAAGTCTTCATTTCTCACCTACTGCCTGCCTTGCCTATTTTCTCACACTATTTGTACAGCACCTATCACACTGGAATCAAAAACCTGGCTGGAGGCTTTGCGCACTAGAGTTTCCTGAATTTTTGGAGGAATGCATCACTTAATAAATTACAAAAAGAAAGACAGTTTCAAAAAATTAACTACTTTTAAATTTGGTAAATGTTTCGCTTTCCTAAATRCTGCCCTGTATGTCCCAGCATAAACACTTGAAGATTTTTCAAATTGTTCAGATATTACAGAGTCAAACACTARGCTGGATTTCATTTCAAAACTGTTCTTTATAGTGGTTAACACCCAAAACAACAGCCCTGAATGAAACTAAAGATTTTTTTCAGGATTAAGAGAATGGTTTCTTTGTTTCAGTGAGAAGAGCTAGAAAATCTAAAATCTAAATTGATTCTTCCCTCCATCTTTTCAGTTGAGCTAATGTTAGAAAATCAGAAGCAGTACATATCGCATAGAYAATACTATTGCATTCCATATATTTAACAACCAAAAAAAACCCATGCCAAAAATAAATATAGAGGTGATGAGCAAATTGTCTAGGAGTAAGTCTGGATGAAGAAAATAATTTGTTGTTCCTCATTCCACAAATTAKTGCCATTGTTTAACAATCTCTTCCCGGTTCTGTAGCCTCTTGATGAAAAGATACTTTTGCAACTTTCCCTGGGTACAATTAACTGCTTAGTGAAAGTTTCCCTCTAGCTGGATCTAATCAAATCCTGACCACATCAGTTTGACTCATYTGATATGAAAATGTTGCTCTTTATRAAAGAAGGAAATCCAATTAAATGAAAGATTGACAGAAAAGTAGCTGCTGACACTGCTGATTCTCTGCTGATGCAGTACCYCTCCATGATGCATTTGATACAAATAACTACTAGATCTTGCCAGGCAGTAGGTAGCAGAGATCTGCTTTAAGAATTAGTAAGCAACGAAAGAAAGCCAGCAGTTGCACTTGGCATGCAAAAAACTTCGCCACCTTAAAAGTGGGCTTGTTCCTGTGTGGTGGTATTCATTGGTTTGTTTGGGTGTGTGTGCAAGACATATGCACAACCAATCTATATAAGAACACCTGAATATGCAAGGTTATGGAAGTGGACAAGACAGACAAATAAACATGTAAGCACATAYACAGCTCAGTAAGCTTCTTATGCAGAAGAGATATTGGAAAGTGACCTACAGCTCTTCTAGTAAAGGAATGAGCTCTGCTCATAAATGGGATGATACAATATTCCCTGGTAATGGAAATCTTTGTATGCCAGCCCTTGCATAACTGTTACACCGCTGGTTTCTCAATCTCCAACCCAACCCACAGTTGGTAGAATTAGCCAGAGGATAGGATAGCTTTTAGTCTGCCCTACTAACAGTGACTAACAAGAATGACATTGTGCTCTTTAACCAGCMACACCAAAACTCAGCTCTGTGCAGACTCAGACAGCCAACATAGGTATTTGTGTGGGCAGTACCTCTAGAACCAGCTGGCTGCTCCTTGGTCGTGTGTGCTAGAGGGACCTCTTCTCCTCAGACACTCAACCTCCACAAAATCAAGGCACCACTATATATTTCAATACCCAAGATGAGTATTGAAAAAAAAGAAAAAAAAAAAAAGGGAAAAAGGAAAAAAGAAAAAAAAGAACCAGTTCTCTCCTTATTTCCCTTCCTCAGAGAAAGAAAAGCCCACTGTACCTCATCCAGCCTTCTTTTTCCACTACAGTGACGGTTTTATCACTCATTTCCCTATCCATTGATGCGAAGAGGTCATGGTTTCCAGGCACTATGGTCACCCATCTCTTCTGGTATGTAACACAAAGCTTACGACAAGAAATGCACATCATTCGTCAAACAACCTGATTACACCAATACACTTTTACTTCAGTTCCAGGCTTTCAGGAATTTACCTCACCAATATGGAAGTATCACATGGAGTCACGGTCTGAGTATTGGCTCTTTAGGTCTCTTTCTTTTAATCCAAGTAAATCCACATCCATACTCATCATCTAACATTATAAATTTGTCTGTTAACACAGTCATGGATCTGTGTTTGGAGGGTGAGAAAAGCAAGACAGCTACATACCACTGCACTTCGGTCGGGTCCTGCACTTTGGTCACAACAACCCCGGGCAACACTACAGGCTTGGGGAAGAGTGGCTGGAAAGCTGCCCGGCGGAAAAGGACCTGGGGGTGCTGGTCGACGGCCGGCTGAACATGAGCCGGCAGTGTGCCCAGAT
>JASVER010000021.1:8587838-8633839 GCA_030449065.1 Oceanodroma leucorhoa
ATACCCAAATAACCCATTCACAAGTGCGCTACGGTCTGCAGGCCAAGTACAGTGCCTTCTGGTTGAACCTCACTTCTGTCTGGCCCTTATGGAGATAATGCAGGTTCATGTGAAACACCATGAACGCTCTGTGATGTTTATCGCATCCTCAGTGAGGATAAGACTCAGGTGAATCTCAAAGAAAGGATTCCTTGCCCTGGTGTTGATGGAAAAATTGCAGACAGCGAGAAAGATGAAGGAGAAGGAAGAGAAGAAGAAAYAAACATATCTCTTATTTGTAGAAATTAAGTCTTTAAATCCTTAGAGGACAATCAAGAGGCAGAATTAAGCTTGATGGCAGAAATASAGTGTCATCAACTAATTGCTCATACAGCCCAGCTGCTCTAGTTTGAAGTTTAGTGTCTACATCTGCATTTGTCTACTTCTACATTTTCATTACCTTTAAATGTGAGGCAGGAGGGTTTCAAATGGCACAATAAGTTTTTTCTCATCTCTCCTTTTCTGTTTGAAAAATGTACCCCAGTAATCYTTAATTATTGCAATGACCTTTCAGCATCTGACTTTAAAGTTAGTGGGACTATTCAGCTAGGTAAGGAATGCAAGACCACACACTTTAAGGAAGGTACTCATTTACCAGAGTGGCTTCTGGACCATAAACCTGAAGGCCCTCCTTCTCAACATGCACTGCAAAACTGATCTGGCTGCACTTTCAACTGCAGTGACAACATGACCATTACCTGGTAAAATTTTTATCTTTCCTTCTCATTCCAGGTATGCCAGCAATGAATGTAAAGGCAATTTTCAGAGTAGGAACAGGACAGCCTCATACCATATGGAGCAAGACAATTCAAGCAGCAAAAGAGATGATTGACAACAGCTTAAAGATCTTCACAGACAGTACACGTCTAGAACTACCATAGGAATGTCATACATGGCTATCTTCTGTGCCACACCATGCTATGGCTTCTCACAATGAATTATACTCTGCTATATGAGTAAACTGTTAAAGAAAATCACTTCTCAAATTGAGTACTACACTTCTAATCAAAATCTGGTCCTTACTGCATGTACTTGTCATTTATACAGAATGTGCGGAGTTGCAAACTGTTGTATGTGGAGAGGAATATCAGACATAGATAAATACAGATCTTTGTTTCAGTTGATAGACTCATTTGTTAGAAACAGGAGACATCCTTTATTGCTAGAAATGAACTATGACTGTAGTGAGCAAAGACAAAATTCAAAAATGCAGGTCTGTGGTGATGAATCTTTGCAGCTTCATTGATGTTAGAAAATATTTACTGTGGGTGTAAAAAGATTCAACAGCATAAGTAATAAATGGCTTGTAGCAGCACATTAATACACTTGCCATTCTCTACAGCTATAAAACCTGTACAAATGATGACATGAGACAAATGATAAGACATTGCAGGGAGATTACAAGAACACACAAAAGAACCAACCTTGACACACTCATAAACTGCCAATGTTATTTTTTTTAAAGTGAGGTGTTTTGGACGAATGTGCAGAACACCATCTACCATATGAGAGCACAGAAACATTCATTCCAGAATAACTGTGATTTTATACAAGGTCAAATTCAGGGTCAGTGCTTCACAGACATACAAGAACACGAAGGACCCATTTTATATACTTATTTATGCCTGGCAATGGCCCGGTCCTCTGTTTACAGCGTAAGCAAATAAAATAAAAAAAAAATGGGGATTAGGTCACATCTGAACAAAGGATGAGAATGACAATGTGTCTCATTAGTCCCACTTTCCTTCTGTTACGTACAATGGGATCATTGCCAAACAAGATGTATAGAATCAGGGGTCTTGCCCTGCTCTCCTCCTTACAACACATTAGTCAACAAGATTTCTTGTGGCTTAATTCAGGCCCTGCCAGTCAAGCTTTTGCTCTCCCTGCCTCCCACTCTGCTTCATTGTGCTGACTTTCAGTCAGCACTGGGAAGATCCGAGTAGTCATCCCATATGGTCTTAAGCTGGGAGGAAGCCCAGAAAGAAAGTTAGAGGGTAATAAAATGTTCAGAAGTCAATCCCCCATTTCCTCTGAAAACACACAGACACTCTGCATAACTGACTTTGAAACATCATATAGCTCAGAAAGCAGAGAACAAGATAGAAATAACATGAACATGTTGCCCAGTATCCCGTCTCTGACAAYGACCAAAATCAGATGCTTCAGAAAATGATTTAGCCCACCAACAAAACCAGTCTGCTCCAAATTGCCATGATCTAATAATTACTAGGGCATCCTAATCAACCTTAACATATGCAGTAAGAGAATTAATTCTTTGGGTTATGGGTCCTGCCTTCATTGCCCAGCATACAGCATTGTAGCTACAGTATTGTAACTCATAGTTCTAAACAATCCAACTCGTATTTGCTTGGTTTTTTGAGAATCATCAGCAGCCTGGCTTTGAGACCCTGGGCTAGTGGCTTAGGTACTCCTCGGGGCACYTCTGCACAACCCAGGTGCAAAATCCAGGACTTGTAACAGATTTAAACAGTCCAGAATTGCCAGTTCTCAGATTCAGATTGCTTTGACTCTCTGCTTTTTGTGAGGTATTTAAGYTGCCATTATAGCCAAGAAGGATCTAGATTTTGATCCAACTGCCCAAAAAYACATGTCCAGCACCATCTGAGATACTCTAGCATATCTGAGATAGCCACATGAGGCTGGCAGATAAACACRGGACCTAGGGAAGACCCACCCCTTCTGAAGCAGCAGCTGGAGGCCAGGCATTTTTTTCCTCAAGCATCTCAAATGTTCTGGGACACCTGTATCTAAGCAACCAAAYAGAGCCTCAGATATCCATTGATTATAAGGGCTGATCAGATCTCACTTGAAGATATGTATGCCTGGGCACATAATCTTGAAGACTTAATCTGAGTTCCGGCTATCAGGACAATATCAGTGCACACTGCTCCTCTAAATCCCCACAAGTGCCTCCCCATTGTCAAAGTTGACAAGGAGGAACAATAGCAAATTTTCTTATAAGCACTTGGTCTTCTAGTATGTATCTCCACTCAGGCTACTGGAGATTAGACTGAGCAAAAACTGGACCTTCCATAGAAGGGAAGAAGCCCACCATCAGCATGTCACTAGGGAGAGTCTTTCACTATTATTACTTAGGCTTTACCCTATGTAATAGATTTTTATTCCTTGGGTTGTCTAAYTTGAATACTTCATAAATGTGGGAAACCTCCTAAAACACAAACAAACAAAGAGTAGCACAAGTAGTAGCCTAGTAGAGCAAATGAAGCTTTCCTGACAATTTTCTTCTCTTGGTTGAACTGTTATGCTTACAACATCCTCTCAGAGAGGAAACAAATTCTGGACATGTCACATCTCTTACGATATCTCCAGTGCAGATGTCTCCAGAGAAGCCAATCAACCTAGRTTTCCTTTGCAGCCAATGGAAAGAAATAGGAACTTTTGTAATGCAATTCACCTGATCTATTGTAATCACCTATGTTAGGATGAGACTGATTTTGCCCTCTGCTCCATCCAATACCCTGAGTARATCTCTGCTGTCTGTAGGAGGAAGATATAACAACCTGGGCTGATGTAAATACCGGCATTTAGTCAAGTGAATCTCATTCCAGATGCCTAGAACAAAGATCAAATTGTTTGCTGAGCTCTTCCCCACTGGCCCGCAGCACCTTGTCTCCTAGAGCATTTGGCAACTGTAAYCCCATGAGTTTGGTCCTCTTGTTTCATGGGAGATCAATCAAAACCATTTTAAATTAAACACATCAAGAATAAAGATGAGAGCAAAAACATCCTGCTACGACAAGACTATCACAATGCTAGCAAGGTATCATTACGCTTAGAGATTCCATGCCTTAAATTTCATGTAATTACTTACAAGAGGAAACTAATACAATACACTCTATAATAGATCTGTATCTCTCTGCTAACCAGCTGATTATTATAAGGACTCCAGGACGGTCAGCAACCACCAGAGAAAATGCCTGGAAATTAAGTGGAMGAAATCATGAACAGCCATGCCAACTTCAAGAAGTGAGATTGTAGTTCTCAAGAGCATCATTCTGTAACAGACATTGAGGTAGGGTCCAGTCACACTCGACAGAAGCTGGAATGATTAGGCATGAAAATGGATTATAATAATATTATTAGGGCCATGATAACTGAGGAAAAAGAACCTAATGACCCCTTGATTTGTGATTTGCAAAGCACTTTCGAACTGCTACCGTATGAGATTGCAGCCCCAGAAGAACAGAATGGATGGAAGGACATTATCTCTGTAGCATTAGTTTGTGCCTGTGTCTGGAATCAGTGACCCTTGCTGTCTACATAATTTTGGATACCTCCTGGGATAACAAATCCATCTGCCTCCCTTCATATCTCTTCCCTAGCTTGAYTCACTACCCTTTTGATTACCAGGGCCAATATTTCTGATTCTGTACCACAGAGCACTTCAGGTCTTGCATAGGTATCGGCTGGATATTTGAGAGGTCCATAGAAGCAGAGGGATTCATCTCATCTAATTTCAGCCATCTAAAATTTGGGTGTCTAGACTAAGCCAAGTATCTAGGCTCTAACAGTCTCCACGAAAATGGCCACTTTCAGAGAATGATGATTGATTTCATTTGGAGACAAATGCCTTCTTCAAATTCATAACCCTCAGATATTCTATGTAGTAGGATGCAATTCAGCCCAAGAGATGGTTAGATACATTTGTATTTTAGATAGAGCTCTCTCCTCCTGGCACATCACATAACTGAGATGGATATTGGAGCTCTAGATATATGTTAGGCATAAACTGAAGAGGAGAAATCAGCAGCACAGTTTCAATGCAGAAACAAAAATGCCTACATTAAGCTATCTTTACAAGATAAATTATATTAACTACTGTTCATAGAGATGGTTTGATGGCGAAGAATTCCACTGAAGACAGAGAAACACCTCCATTTCATTGAGCCTTGTGTACTATAAATTGTGTTGGGGAACTCTACTGTACACACACACACTCATGCTCACATACAGTAGCTTCTGAAAAAAGTAGTCGATGTGATCATACTCACTTGTTGCACACTATGTAACAGAAAAATGCTTTATGATCATTTAGGTCACACAGCTTAAAATTTTGTGTAATAAAAAYGCCTTACTCACATTTTAGTGACACACTGTAAAATACTGAAAAATATGCATTAGGCTTATCATTAGTTTTGTTGGKTTTTTTCCTAAGCATGTCCATTGTTGGGGGATATGCTCTTTGTTTAAGGCTGTTTCTTTGTTCGAAGTCAGTTTCATTGATGGGCTCTTTGGTGCTTAAACATTGCTTAACTTTAAACCCACACAACTTTCACTGACTTCAGGAATTAAGGAGGAGTTTGAGTGACTTGGTAAATAGAGATAATTTGTTGAACTAGGACTTAAATGCTGCTTTGGTTGAAATACACACATATTTGTTCAAATATTATGTTTTCCCCTGAATTTTATTGGTTATAGAATCTTGTTATTCTGAAACATACATTTTGAGCCACRTGTAAACTGACTGTGTCCATTTTATGGGTGAGAACTTTCACAGTAAGAATAAACCTTGGAAAACAGTTTAAAGCCTCAAAACCAATGTTTTTCCGTTCTTACCAAGTGTTTAGATAGGGAGAGCTCAATCTATAACTGGTTACATCAGCATTGGTTACAGTGGATTTTTACAAAAGCCAAGGATCAGTCCCCAACAATTCAATGCAAAACAGTTGAAGACTGAAATAAGCACCAACATTAAAATAGATTTATTTCAGCATAGATGTAAAATACATGTAACTGTCATCAAGTAAAACAAAATAGCTAATATTATGATAGATATTTTAATAACAGGTGCAGCAAAAAATTAATCCTAGGAAGTGTGGCACTTCGAATCTACTTGACAGCACAGATGGATTTCTTTTCCCATGATGTGTTAATCTGTTTTGTATTTGGTAAACTGCACATCTCACCCCAATGAATATTAAACAAAGAGTTTTGGGAAAACATGTAACATTCTGATTAAACATTTTGTCATTCATATGCTCTCACACTCAATTTCAAAGGGAAGATAACTTATCATCTCATTGCTAAGGAAGTACTGCTTCTCTTATGGACTCATCAAATTCCTCATTAACCTTTCAAAATCTCCTACCTCCAATCAGAGTAGCCATTCACGATGTTGCTAACTGGCARTTATCATAAGTAGATGTCAAACTCTGCAGACTGATGCCTGGAAAAGATATTATTTTTCAGCACTTCTTCCCTTCCCTAGCTAATAAAATAATCAGAATCATCATTTACAACAATATTGCATGCAACAAACACCTGGTCATCACAACTTTGCCTTTGGGGGCTATTTAATGAAGAAATAATTATTTTTCGTGAAGAGATTTTTCTGCAGTTATTGCAGTCTGAATACTAAGAATTACTTCAGTGAGGACCACATTCTCTTCATTTTCATTTCCTGTGAAGTTATTAAATATAAAACCTTTTAGTTTATCCCTAAAGTATTTTCCCCTTCATGCAAATAGCCCTTCCTAGACAGAAATGACAAATGAATAAATACATACTATTTCATTCAGGGATAGACAGAGTGTTTTTCAAGTGCTATGGAATTCTTCTGGGTCGAAGGATAAAAGTAAGCAGGATATAAGTAATCCCTAACAGGACTGGAAGTTACTACCTTTGAAATATGTAGCACATATTTCTCCCCTAGTTTCTAGACTTGKTTGGCTCACTGCCAGACCAATGTTGATTTCTTTTGCTTGGCCACTGGAGGGCTCTCCTAATTCTCCATTACTGCAAAAGAAACATTTGATTGAGTTTAAAAATGTTACAAAAGAAGACCTGTTTATAGTTACCTGAATACAAAACTAACAACAACCAAAACAGGAGAGTTCACTAGTTCAGACAAAGATCTGCATGTGGACAAAGTGCGTTTTACTGCCCCTTCTTCTTTAACAGCAAAAATGTCACTACAGTAAGAGATTAATTTCACTGAACAGAAAATTTCCTTTTACACACAAGTTTATCAACTGCACAAGAGATTATGGGTTTGAGATGGACAGCAAAGTCTGTCCTCATCACCCATTCCTCCCCATACCACATCGTTTCACTCTGAAATCACTGCACAACGCAGTTCATTTTTCAAGTAAGTGTGCTTTCAGACCTCTGTCATATGATTTCCAACTTATTTCCCCACCTCGAGACTAATTTCCCTGGCTGGTTCAATTTGCTCTTGATGGAAATACTGATGGATCAATCATCTTATCCTTTTCACATTAATGATGGTCCTGTGGAAAGAGGAGATCATGTAAGGTTTTCCATTCCCCTGTGGGAAGAGGCACGCTATGTCCACACTGCTGTGAGTACTTGCAGACTATTGCCAATTGAGAATTTCTGATAAAGTGTGTGGTTTTTTCCTGTTTTTCTTTTTGAACAAAAGGACTAAGTTAGTTAAAGCTAAATTGTCTTGTGGAAACAGAACAGTTTGTTATATMTTTTCTTAGGATAGTATTTCCAGTCCCAAAATAAGAGACAAATAGCTTTGATCATCCCAGAATAATCATTTGGGATGAACTTTCCCTTGTGATAGGGGAAAATCAGCTGTAGAGCCCTGTTTCACTCAGTTTTGCCCCATACCTTTGTCACTCACAGCTCAACTGAACTCTTAGGTATATCCTGAATCAAAATCTCTTTTCTCTTCTCCCTGACCCCACTAAAGTGAACTTTATTTATGTGCCAAGAGCACAGCAGCTTTCACAGGCCTCATGGGAAGATGTCCACCTCCAGAAAGACACCACCTTGGCGATTCCTCACCTCTCTGAGTAGTGGGAGATGAATCTGCTCAAATGAGAGAGATGACAAAATATAACCTCTCAGTTGAGTTTCATAGCTACAGGACTACCCACTATTCACCCAAATACACCGTATGTGGCTTGAGTAAAAAAGAATAAAATCAGAAAGGGTGGAGTCCGCTGCAGGCCCCCAGAGTTCAAAAAAGGATCAAACACCCTTCAGCCATCTCCGACAATTTTGTCACTACCAGCTGGGGAAGGATGTGGATTTTGCCATTGTCCTGGTATTGCTTCTCTGAGTTACTTTGAATGTATTTAACTGTAAGTGAGATGTAAGCCAGCCAGCCTATCACACATGGCAGAAAATATTTTCTTTTCCTCGACTTAGAAGTAGCTTTGAATAAACCATCCTGACTGTGACCATTTTATCCCAGATCCTTTGAGATAGTCTAACACAGATAGAAAAACTACCTACGAGAATGGACAAATGGATTTTCTTGGCCTCTGTCACTCTGCTTCTGTCTTTGAATATAAGATTAGCTAGAATTGGGCTGGAACACCCTAGGGGTCATTTAAATTACACTTCAATTATTTAGTCTGAATTGTATGGGATTTTTAGTTTGCCAGGTGACAGAAAATGTAGACAGGAGAAGAACAAGGGTGTAAAATCTGGAGCAGGAGTTTACATCAATTTCTTAGACTTCTTTGAAATCTGCAGTTTCCTGAATGAAATAAATGGTTGGGATCCTTAAATTTTAGATGTTGATTAGCTTATCCTAAAGGCCCTTATGATATCATTGGTGTATTACAGTTAATAACACTATTTCTGTGCTTGGACCTGCAGTAGGTCATCCGCAAACACCGACTGGAAGCTCCAGGTGAGAACACTCCGACAATGTGGGTGTGCAGTAGTCTCTGCCTGTGAGCTAACCACCTGGTCTCCCTTAACGGCCAATGGAAGATATAAAGTGTACATTTAAGTCAGGTGAATGTATAAATGCACTTGCACTAGCAATTGCCTATAAGAGGAGCCTGACATATCTGACTTAATTGCAGTTGTCTACATTATGCATATCTAACATTAGGTGAGCTGAACTTTTTCCACCTCTGATTATGAGCAAAGGTTATTCCTCCAATACAGTCCTGTGAGTTTAACGTTAAAATTCCAGTCTCCACTGAAATCAATAGCTGAGTGTTCCTCCACACCAAGAAAGCCATGGTTTCATTTGAAATAACTGATTATTTTATGGAGGTAAAAGAACAGCCCATTTTACTCTCTTCAGATAAAAACTAATAACCTCCTTATAAGAAACTTCTGAGAATAAGAAGAAATTTGTATTTTTTAGAAGAAAACACCACTCCTCTTCAGAAGAATTTTACTAGTTTTTATGGATTCTGTTCCCTAAAAGTCTTTGCTGGAGGCAAAATCTGTAGAAAATATAAAAATATAAACCAAGTAGTCCATAAAAGAATTGATAGGTGGGCATTGCTCAGGCCAGTTCTCCTCTGAGCTGCAGATGATGCGGATGGGATAGTTTGTCTCAGTTTAATAGTCTATAGGGTAGCTGTCAGTGGCAGAGAAATCTCTAGGCTCCCTTAAAAGTCAAGAGGTATCTAGTCACTGCAGTCAGTGGACTCTACAGGATGATTTCTGTCACGCTTAAGATCCTTAAATTGGGTCTGATAAATTGTCTTCTAAAAGTCTCTCTTACCATTAACTATAAAGGCAACCTGTGCTGACCCGCTCACTGGGACATGTCTGTACTACAAATGTCTAAACTTAGGGACAGGAAGCCCATCTGTAGGGAAAATAAAAGAAAAATCAGGCCTAGAAAATCTTTCTTGTAAAAACAGCCTCAATTTGTGGAGAGCTGAACACTTCTACTGGGTCTTTGCTTTTGGTTTTATTTTTGTAAAATTTTCTATGATGATGTTTATTATGGCTACATAGGAATGCTGTTCGTAAGCACAGTGTCTTTGTTCAATGAATGATTGGTTTTCACCAACCAATAGCACCAAAAAAGAGAAAAGTGAACAATGAATTAGAAATAACTTCCACAGTTTTACTTACACATAATTCAAACAGCATGACTTTGGCTTTTTAATCTCTAACACTAGCCATCATTAAATTTGGGGCCTCTTGATGGATAGGCCTTCACAAACCAGACATCAGAACCAGCACTGCTCCAAGAGATCAAGTGCAGTTTTTCATTTCATTAGTATGTGTAGCTGTGTCCTGCTCCCCAAAATAATTACCAGGGTCTTTGAAGTAGGAATTACTCATGCAGATAATTATCTATATTGCAAAAGAATTAGTGTTCTTCATAGGAATTTGCAGAGACCAAACTAAAATTATTTAACCCAGCTGACATCTGTTCACACCCAACTCTGGGCACAGGCAGAATGAAAAGATGTCTTGAATGCACCTTTAATGTGTTCAGTACCTGTAGCACTGAGTTAGAGCAGGCTGCACACCTTTCATGTGAGACCGACCTTTCTGTGATTAGCTTTAAGCCTGAGATTAATTGAATTTGGAAACAAAGCTGTCTCATGCTGCGACGCAGCCCAGTAAAACACACTGTGGGAAAGCTGAAGCAATAGCCGTCAACACACAGGGCTAAACCTGAGGCAGCTGGACCTATACAGTATGTTTCTACCCTGTGAGCTCAACGGCTGTAAGTGCATTTGATGACCACAAATTTATGGTCCGTGATCAAGCATGCGGGAGGCTGTAACAAACTAACCAGCTAAATAACAGCACCAAAACAACCCATTTTGCCCCATTTTCTTGACCAAGTAGGAGGCAAACTGCTCAGGATTAAGAACTTGGCATCGCTGGAGAAAATTCCGAGATACCTACAAAGCACTCAGAAAATATCCAGCTACTGCAAAGAGCTGAGTTTGGGGATTTTCTGCTGAATGGATTCCATTTCCATAGAAAATAGATTTTGATTTCTCAGAGTTTACACTTCTACTGTTAATATAGCCCATCAGTTCGGGACTGGTGTAATTTTAAAAGCATTAGTTAAGAGCAGAAAATCTCATTGAAGTCCATGCTTTCCAGAATAAATACAAAGGGAAGGAAGGAAGCAAACAAGCAGCTATAAACTCTTACTGTTTAAAGGATAAAAAACTTCCCTTCTGAGCATGTTGAGATCTGCACAGTGTTTATCCCAAGAGACATGCTGATCCGATGTAGCTTCTAGATACTATCATAATAAGAAAATGAATAATAACAATAACAATATGATTTATAACCACAACACAGACTTCGAGATTTTATTTCTGAGATTAGAAGTGCCCCAGAAGATGAGAACTCATTGGTCTCCTAAAAGCTTTCATTAATAGCATGAAACAGCAAAAATAAGGAAAAACTATTATTCTAGAAAGCAGCTGGGAATCTACATACACAGAATGTACATGGATTTGCAGAGAGCAAGGTATAGAAAATTAAGGTTTCCAAGACAGAGCTGGTAACCTTCCATTTATGTTCTGCACGGGAACACAAATGCCTCCACAGGTCAATTCATTTCATCCTGTGATTTGCTCCTAATGGCAACTATCCCTCTTGAGGTGCCTGTTTCTGTATACTGACTGTACTACTGGTCTGTAAAGACTAGTGACTAGTTCAGATGTAGAGAGACACCTGGGTGAACTGTACCTCTCCAGGAAGTCAAAGTGTTTTGAGCAAGGCCCCAACAGACCAGAAACATACCCTGCATCTTTCATGTCCTTGTTCAATCACCTACAGGCTATGCTCTTSCCTTCAGATATCACATGTCCTCCTCTCCCAGCTGCAGCAATATAACCAGCCGTCCTTGTGTTTATAATGTGGCTCAAATTGTCCTTTTCTTTACTGATAAAAGTTTCAAAGAAGTCTATCTGCATTTTAGCAGATACGCTAAACCATTTCAATTCTCAGAAGCCAAAAGTATGAATAGCCCCTACCTTCATGACCCCAAGAGGAAGTAAATGTTTCTGAACTACATAATCTACACTACAGTGTGCTGATGATAAAAAAAGGGTATCTTTTCAGCATTAAAGTAGATCCCTTTATTATGAAAATTATCTTCAGTGGTACACAAATTGTGGAAGCAGGACAGAAGTTCATAGCAATGGAAAAGAAACGTTACATACCAAGTAGCAAGTGATAGGACAAGAGGAAATGGCCTCAAGTTGCGCCAGCGGAGGTTTAGATTGGCTATTAAGAAAAATTTCTTCACCGAAAGGGTTGTCAAGCWYTGGAAYAGGCTGCCCAGGGAAGTGGTKGAGTCATCATCCCTGAAGGTAGTWAAAAGACGTGTAGATGTGGCACTTAGGGACATGGTTCAGTGGTGGACTTGGCAGTGCTAGGTTTACGGTTGGAATCGAYGATCTTAAAGGTCTTTTCCAACCCAAATGATTCTATGATTCTATGATTCTGATTCTATGATCATTCTTAGAAATGCATTTGCCACTTTCCCTAATTGAATCCCACAGTTCTTCAGAACAGCATTTTCCTTGGATAATTACTATTCAGCTTATGAGAGAAGCACAAAAAARTGCAGGCCAAAGGCTACAAAAAGAAAATGTTTATGATACCTTAATAGCACTGAAATCAGTGTAAGCAGAGAAAAGGCCTGATTGTACAAACAAGTGGGGTAGAATTAATCTCACATAATTTCAGGCATCCACAGTGGAGGGTGAGTTTCATCCTACTTATTTTAAAGTGTRGAAATGTCTGAATTTACTGAGACAAGCCTCTCCCTTCGTTTTCTGAATAGGCATAACCTAAAGAAATTGATTTGAAAGAGGTTTGTTTCATTTATGGATTCAACGTGATTTTTCTAATACATGGATTTTCCAAACATGTCAAAGTGGGATTTTTTTTACCTTGTCAAAAGAAAACATATACATTTATGTAAATCCAGATTTTTTTTTTCCTTCTGGCAGTAATTGTTGAAAATTAAACACATTCCTAAAGTCAAAATCTGTGTGTTTTGGAGTTAAAAGGAATATTGAAGGAAACATTCACCTTGTTCTAAATGGTATCGRGAGTCAGCAGACTTCTCCTCTGGGATGTGTCTAGAACAGAACTGGTGAGCTCCAGAGGGAGTTCCACCACCCACCAATGCCCGATGGATGCCTGGAAATGAAGAGCCCACCAGATTATTATTGATCCCCCCTGAGGGTCATTTGGTCTTCACTCCATGTATTTTATACTCTCACTGGACTTGGCTGTCAACAGACGAGTGAACCACTGAAAAATATATGCAGTCAATCATGATAAGATTAGCACAGACTGAGAAGTTTCCATCTCTTCTGATACCTAACAAAGGACCATCAGCTAGAATGAAAAGCAAACTGTCTTTGCCTAAATCAGTTTCAGCATGTAAGAAAGGAGGGAAGAAATGYCTTCTTAAAAATGGGCTGTGACAACAAGTACTTATCTGACTGTACCCTAAGTGAAACACCCTGCTGCTTTTCTTCCAGGCTAATGTTCTTTTTTTTTAATAAAAAAATGAGCCAGTTAAGTGAGGTCTGCTTTATCTTTTCTGAAGATTTTAATACACTTGAAAGTAGTTTCCAAAATATTTTCAAAATCTTATAAAGTAAAAATCTTCCTAAAGGTAAAATTTGTTTTATTTTTGCTTAGACATCTATGAGCAATCAGAAGTATTAAGATTTTAAGTGAAGATTTTTTTTTAAGTTTGCTTTTGCCTGTGGGAAATTTTACACTACCATTGTCTTAAGAATTTGTGTTGGAAATTCCTAAACAGACAGGAATRGCAAACACTCTGACTCTAATTATATTTAGTGTTTGGGAGCCACTCAGTACATCAGGAGAACTGAAAGAAAAGGCACTGAATCTAGGTGCATACACACACTACAAGCTTTACATTGTTTTTCTGCCACTATGTGTTGTTATTTTTAATCTAGGTCATATTTAGAAATTAATTTACTAACAAGATCATGTTTAAATGCTTCTTGACACTTTTAAAGAGTGTCTATTGTTAAATACTCTGCCATGCTAACAATTACTGAAAATATTGTTTTTCTAGATCGTAGAATTATAGAATCATTAAGGTTGGAAAAGACCTCWAAGATCATCAAGTCCAACTGTCAACCCAACACCACCATGCCCATTAAATCATGTCCYGAAGTGCCACATCTACATGTTTTTTGGATGCCTCCAGTGATGCTSACAACCCCAGCTCCCTCAGCYGCTCTTCATAAGACTTGTTCTCCAGACCCTTCACCARCTCCAGCACCTCAATGTCCTTCTTGTARTGAGGGGCCCAAAACTGAACACAGTATCGAGGTGCRGCCTCACCAGTGCTGAGTACAGSGGYAYGATYACSYCCCTRCTCCTGCTGGCCACACTATTCCTGACACAGGCCAGGATGCTGTTGGCCTTCCTGGCTGGACGTTCTTCAAGGAGGAAGTCTTAAAGGCGCAGGAGCAGGCTGTCCCCATGTGCCATAAGAAGAGCTGGCAAGGAAGATGACCAGCCTGGCTGAAAAGGGAGCTTTTGCTGGGACGCRGGGAAAAAAGGAGAGTCTACCACTGTTGGAAGAAGGGGCAGGCAACTCAAGAAGAGTACAGGGATCTCATTAGGTCATGCAGAGAGAAAATTAGAATGGCAAAAGCCCAGCTAGAACTCAGTCTGGCCACTRCCCAATAAACACAAATATAAGTTTTAAAAGCAATTTTTTATTTTAAATCTTGGTTGCAATATCCCATGACTATTGCTTCTCCATTAAGTCTTAAACCAATGAGCTTATGCAGAAATGGCAGCAGGAGAAGAAAACATTAATATCTCCCTGACATCCATCCCAGCCCTGATCTTAAGAGCAAAGTCCAGCTCCAGATCATGCTCTATCTCACCTCCACCGCCCCCATCTTTCTAACATCTCAGCAGGCTCACTAAGATGAATAAGGACTGGTGGGAACTTCTAGACACCTGCAACAAGGAAGATGTAGAGGAGGATTTGTGGGTCCAAAGAGGAGGGTGGACTGAGAGATAGGATGTCCTATATCTCAGGGGGTCTGTGAAGGAGCCGGAGGAAAGAAGAGAGTAGAGGAAGAGCCTGGAGAACAGGGGAAAGATACACATTCCATCCACCTCCCAACTTCTCAGCCCCTTCCTATGCAGTGAAATTTCCAAATTAGCACTGACTCTTTACTCTCTATGCTCTCTATTAGSAACCAGCTCAGCCGAATCTCTTCATTTGCAAGGAGCAGAAAGTTTATTTCACCACAGGCAATCACAATCACACAGTCTAGTGTAATAAAGTACAGCTATGCAACACATGCAGCAGATGAAGAGTTGTAAGGGACAAGGATGCCTAACTGCAAGCAAACACTGTTTCACARCTACTCCTGATTTCAAAAAATAAATAAAGAGGAAAGCACTGGGAAGAAGGAATTGAAACAACATTGACTTGAAATTACCCATGATAATACAGACTGGGAAAGAAAAACATTGCTTCTCCACACAAAGTCTTTGGTAGCACTTAGCTAACGGGGCCATGTCTCCTCCACCCCCTGGTAACTCAGCTGGAGAGGGCAAAGTATAGTAATTACAAAGCAGAATTGTTATTTGCAAAGTGTAATGTAATCATGGGCCAAAGATAAATAAAAAAATAACAATTGAAAACAAAAAATGTTTCAAGTTTGGCCTTGAAAATAATAAAGAAAGCATAGGAGAAAAAAAGCATGYGGAGAGGTATTCTGCTACCTGAAGCCAGAGGTGGTGGCACTCCAAGATGGAGTCTGCTGGCAGCCACAGAAGTACAAGAAGCTCTAATGAGAAGAGAGTGTTTGGCCCACAATGTTGCTTATGAGGGAGCAGAACTGAGCCCCTATGTTTGCACAGCGCACTTGGCCCAACAACATATGAGCTACCAAGAACAGAGTGTAGAAGGTGAAGGCAACCACTGATTCAGATTGCATTGACATGAAGAGAAATAAAAAGAGAGCTTAAGAATGTAGCACTTCTGATGCTTATTAAGAGACACTCTGAGAGATTSCAGGAAGAAAAGTGCTATACATACCAAAGGCTGTCATGGTAACAAGGYTAGCAGCATTTTTGTCTCATATTAAACTCTATAATTTAATGTGCTGAGGTATTTAGCCACATATGTCTCTGAGGTAAATCCCACAGTTGACCCCCTCTTAGGCTTTGTGCCAGAATATCCTGCAACAGTTCACTAGAGTCCTCCTTCAGAACTGGAGTGACTCAACAGCTTTCTTTAACTCAGGTCACTTGGCCTGTGTTTCAGTTTTTTCCTCTCAGTGTTTTTTCACGTTTTTGAGAATTTTCAGCTACTGTTCAAAGCCAACTTCGTAGACGATCAGATGAAGGCTGGACATGGTCGGGTAAGACTTCTGTAGTTGTTGGCTTGCCCACATCATTATTCTCTTCCATCGCYGTCTTGTCTACACTGACCATTACTTAGTTAAGCTAATATATTTATCCAATAAACACACCACCAACCATGACAATTCATAGCATCCATAAGTAGCATTTCAATATCAATTAAGAGCTGTATACATGCAACAGATAAAGAGGACAGGCATTTTTATTACGCTGATCACTTTACCCTTGCTACATACAAATGCAATCCTTTTAAATACCATCAGGTCTTTTGCAAGCTAGTATGGCACAAAGATGTTTCTACAGCATATAATGTGCCAGCCACTGTCAGTGTCATGCTAACATRTATCTATCTGTGCTGTTTTCTCTACAGCAAAATATGCAAGTGCCACATTTCATAAGGGAAGAGAGTAGTTATTAGAGCATGGAGCAGAGAGAGAGAATTTCAAATCCACTTCTAGCTAACGCTGTAATCTTGGGCAAGTTATCTCCCTTGCCGATTACTAAATAATTACTCATTGTGAACACCTCAGCACTCCCTTCCCCAAAATCATTACTTCTATTCCCCGGAACTTCACACCAGCCACCAAAATCCAAATTTAACCCCGTATTTTTCCATGGAGTTATAACTCTGAGTTTCACCTTTGGGCCTCCAAGATTTCTGAAGAAGATAAAATGAAAATATCAACACATAAGAGCTCCAGCTAAAAGCAAGAGCAGTTACATCAATCAATTACAAAGTTCTCATGTTGCATGTGGGCTTGCAAGGCTACCATGGAATATTTAAAACTTTTGCAATGCAAAAATGTCAGCTGCTTACTTTTAATTGCTATGTTTTTAGTACTAATCAAGTACCGCAGGCAGGTTGCACAGCGAGAACATCTCAAGTTCTAATATTCCTCCAGTGACTGGCTTTGAATTCTTGGCAARTCATTTAACTTTTCACCATATATAAAACAGAGATAAAAATATCCTCTCCTCAATTTCCRCGGATTCTGTAGGAATGTTTTAGCTATTATTTTTTTTAATTTTAAACTATGGAAAGCTAACTAGAACAAAATATTCTTATTTGTTGTAACACTGGAAGCAAGAAGTAACTGAAAATGGTGGACATAAAGTAAAATAATCCGTAACAGAGTCAGGCRTCCTGAAATGAGATGAAGAGTTAAAAAGTGCTCCGAAATCCGCAATGCAGATCAAAAATCAAGTATTCTTTGCTTGTTTCATCTGTGGACTATGGGACTGCAGAAGAACAAAGTAATAGATACTGGGTAATGCTGCATACWTTTTTCCTCAACTGTGTTTTCTCAAATAAAATGGACACATTTATTTCATTTTCTTGTGGATGTTGATGAAATTCTAATGATTATAACACAAAAATAGAAGGCATAATTATTTCTACTGTGCGTGTTTCCACTGATTCCCCTGAGCTCTCTGTTTCCCTGTTGAAAATGGTCATATAATGTTATCCTCAGGGTTAAGGAAATAGTAGCCAAAAGTTTAATAACATATATAGCTATATTAATTTTGATTGTCATCTTATAAAAAATAATTGTTTTTTTTTAAAGTATATATATTGGGTGAATTTCTGTATCACTTTTCTCAGAGATTGGTATCCTAACTAGCATAACAAGCTATTTTAAAACAACCCAGAAAACTGTATCTTTTCTGCTAATAAGAGTTTTACATTTGGATCTGAAAACTTCATAAGAAATTAAGTAAAAGAACAACAGTAATCCATCAAAACAACATGAAACAACACCAGCCTGGTCTGAGTGAATTGGGCAGTCTCTCCCTAGCAGAAATGCCAAGCACTTTAGGTGGCAAMTGTGGCATTTAAAATAGCATTTCCCCCCTCTGAAACTCAAGACTTTTAAAACCTCTAGGAAAACAGGGAAAAAGAAATGGTGAGCATCCTGCATAAATCATTGACTTTATTTATCCAKGAGTAAAATGGAGATTTGTTCCAAGTTTTAAAGTAACTCAAACAAGAGAACAGGATATATTTTTCTGGACAGACTAAAGCAAAACCCACCCATCATACTCMAAAATCCTAGAACTCAAAGCTCAAAGTTCAGCCAGCGGCTACTGGAAGAAGGACAATTTCAGCATAATGACACTTTTTATTCTTAAAATAAACAGATGTTTATATATATTTATACATATATATATATAATTTTATACATATATGTATATTAAAAAACCCACAACAAATTGCTCAGATAAGAAGCCACCCATCTTAGCCAGAAATCTTGGGTTTAGCTCGCTAATACAAATTTCAAAGACGTGATGCCCACKGGAGTGTGGCTACACATTGAGGATTCATCTAAAGATTTCATACCCACGTTCACAGTCACGAACTCACAAGCAGTCTCCTTGAGCAGATTAATAATGAAATTGCAACTATATCTCCCTTCTATTAACTCTTTCCCCTTTATTTACACAGAAGGCAGAAAGTAATAGTCTTCCACATGCTGCTAAATTATCTCAGGGATACTTTCAAAGAAAGAGAAGGTTCTTARGAGTACGACTAATTTCCTGTAACTCTGGATATTGCAAAGTAGACATCTGCAGCTGAGTGGGCCTTAGGCTGCCTCTGTACCCAATGATAAAATAGGCTCGTAAAAGTACCAGAACAGCCCTATTGGTTCTGACTAAAGGTCCACCTACTACATCTTCCTGTCTTAAGTGGATGCTTAGGGAAGAACACAGGAACGGGAGACACATAAGCACTCTCCCAGCCTCCACTGATCTCAGAGGATTTCCTGAACAAGATGAGGTTTCTCTGGTATGGTAAACCTCCATGCATTTAACAGTGTTAGTAGTCAAGAGATCAGCTTCTAAATGCTTGGCCTTATGTACCAGGGACATCTGCACAAGATGGAGTTTCAAAAARATGAAGACAGAGCCTTGCAATGGTACAGTTCCCTATGGAGGGCTTTAGGGAGGACAAAGAAATCTACAGATAGGCTAGCAGTTTTTTTACAGCAGTGCTGTTTAAAGTCATGAAATCCARTTCCTGTAGTGCATTAATGGAGTTGAGATACCACATAGCATTCACACCTTTAGGAATCTGTTTTTCATTTGCCTCTTTCTCTTAGCTATGGGTATGTGCACTTGAAGCATTTGCATCCATAAACAAAATTTTTGTCTATCATGTTTATGCACACGAGTAACATTACTCAGTGGAGTGTATCACTGTAGTGAATGAGCCTTCTCATACAAGTAAAGATATACACAGGGTGAAGTGGTTGAACAGTTCAGGTCCTAGTGGCTTACATAAACTGTGTTAACATTTTCTGTTATCTTTTTCTTATACAGCCAGCTTCCACACTTTGACAGTTTAATGAGTAAGATGAATGCCTGGAGGAAAAAAAAAATCGCACAGTTCTTATTTTGTAATGGAATAAGAAAGCTGAACAATATAGAGTCAGAACTTTACAGGTCAGCTTTTCATTTTGAGTAGCTTTAGTGTTTAGCAACTATTTTTTCATACATGGGACTATACAATAAGGTGTCCCCACCTCAGGGTTGGAGGCCAAGGCAAATCATTTCCATGCATAACAGAGTTTATTCAGAAAAGGTCAACCAAGTGATGCAGTTGAAAGCTAAACAAGGAGGGATGAGCTGCCAGCTGCAACTTTACAATAGGTGATTCATGCAAGCTGAACCTCTTACCCATTGTCTATGTTCACATTCTAGTCCACGGTAGGCCATGACAACATCTGTAAGTATGAAGCATCCTACCACTTTCTCTTCCTCAGACCATCCACTGGATTCTCAAACAACTTTGAGCACATCTTGCAACGTACTAATAACAGATAGTAGGTCACCCTCTTTTTTTGCTTTCAGTAGACTCTAGTGAAGTAAGGCAGTGCTGGCAGGTATGAGTTTATACACAGGGGCCTAAGACACACAGTTTACGATTATGGCTTCACAAAGGAATGGATGGAGCTTAGTCTCACCTTGGTCTGTCCATACGGTGAATCTGGCTCTGAGTGTGGCTCAGGGACACTCCTCCAAAAGAAGCATGGAAACATCTATTTTGTCAAAAGCAGGAAGACAAAGGCAAGACAACTACTGCATGTCAATAAGAGCACATCCAGAGGCTCATTCCTAAACTGGAGAGCCAACTTAGTCATGCGGTCATAAGGTCTTGAACATTTTATTGAAATCAGAAACAACACCAAAAAAAAATCCCATTCTAGCCCATTTCTCCCATTTCCTAATAATAGTTATGCCCCAGCACCATACATTTTTAAACATCCTCTTGAACTGCCCGTCCTTCCAAATAGCGCAGCCTGTAGTATCACTATTGTTATGTGGGTTTACCGTCTAGATTGGCCACAGCATTATTTCACTGCTTGAAGGGCTCATCAACCCACAAACTAGAGAGAAATGTTGATTTAAAGGACAGGAGGTGTTTTCATTTAAGACCAGATTCACTGACGTGATTCCATGTGAACAGAAAAGGCACTCCATCTGTTTAGTAGAACTTGACAAAATGAGAGGTTCTATAGAGTATATTTTTATCTGCCAAATGTACAAAAAATGGTATCTAATTTAGAAACCACATTCAGCAAATGGTATTTATTGTACCAATTGTATAAATTCAAAGATTTAAGTATATTTGATGAAGTGTTGCATTGTAACAGTCATTACCGAGAGTCTGCTGAGAACATATCATGCAGAAGTGACAGATCCAGGATTGAGGTGTGCCACTCTTCTGAAATATGAAACAAAACTCAATGGCATGTTCCCACTGTAACATGTTTTTGTTTATGAGCTATGCCTGTCTCATTTGCATTCCTCTAAAATTTTACACTGTTCACTTTTCCCTTTCCTTACCCTTCACAGCATCCCAGGCTGGCAGCATGGAACTACCATGGCAATGTCATCAGGTTAATCACTGTAAATGCTTCCAGTATCTAACAGGATCATGGGATCTGCCCTGACTTCATACCATCAGCAACCCTGTCCTACAGTCCTCCCTCAGACCCACATACCCAACATCTTAGTGACTCCAGGCAAACGTGTTACAGATTTTCTTTTCAGTCAGTTCAGAGCTGATGCCATGGAGAGACTGTTTTGATGACGATGTTCAGAGGGTTGTTACCCTCCTGTATAACGTAAAGTCTGAGGAAAGTGATTACTGATATCAGGGGAGTTGATATTTCATCCTAAATCACTAGCACCTCTTCCAGTGTAGTTGGTCTCTCTTCTAAGCCAAGATTACTTCATTTGGTAGTTTCCTGAGGTTCTGCAAAAGCACCCATTCATGGGATCAAGGCCCTGCAGCAACTTCTTACTGAAACATGTTTCACACGCAGAATCACAACACAAAGCCAGACCACAAACAATAGCTACTCATGTGAAAAAAAAAACCACCACCCCCACCCCCCAAAAACCCCAAAGGTCTCTGTGTGGCTCTCATCACTATAATAGCTGAGCACTTTACAGCCCCATTTACGCAGCTTAGAGATTTTTTTTTGTAAATTTTGGCAGAACTTGTCAGCCTCTGGACACCTAGGTGTCCTGGTTTTGGCTGGGATAGAGTTAAATTTCTTCCTAGTGTTGTGCTTTGGATTTAGTAGGAGAATAATTTTGATAACACACTCATGGTTTTAGTTGTTGGTAAGTAGTCTACTAGTCAAGGACTTTTCAGCTTCCCGTGCTCTGCCAGGTGCACAAGAAGCTGGGAGGGAGCATAGCCAGGACAGCTAACCCAACTGACCAAGGAGGTATTCCATACCATATGATGTCATGCTTAGTATATAAATAGGAGGCGTGGTCCAGGAAGTAGCGATCGGTGTTTGGGCACTGATTGGCAGATAGTGAGCAATTGCATTGTGCATCACTCATTTTGTATATTTTATTATTATTGTTGTTATTATTAGTATTATTTTCCCTTCCTTTTCTGTTCTATTAAACTGTCTTTATCTCAGTCCACAAATTTTACTTTTTTTTTCAATTCTCTCCCCCATCCCACTGCGGGGGCGGGGGGAGTGAGCGAGTGGCTGTGTGGTGTTTGGCTGCCTGCCGGGTTAAACCACAACCCTAGGGTAAATGTGGGAACCATTAGATATGTCTATATATCTCATCCATAAACCATTTACAAAAAACAAAAACAAAAACAAAACAACCCTCCCCCCAGAAAAAAAACACCCAAAACCACCATAAATATTTCCTTTGTACAGCAAAAGTACAAAGTAGACGTGGTGCTTAGGGACATGGTTTAATGGTGGACTTGGTAGTGTTAGGTTAATGGTTGGACTCGATGATCTTAAGGGTCTTTTCCAAACTAAATGATTCTATGATCTTATGATTCTAAACAATACTGTCTATTGGACCACAGAACTTATTGGACTGTCTACATAGTTTCTTAATATGTGAGAGTTTTTCCATATCCTCAGCTTGGAACTGCACCAGACTTAAGAAATGCAACTTTTAAAATTATAAGGACCAGTGGAAGTAATACAAACTGTGCAACAACATACAACAGAGTCAGCTTTATTTTGGGAAGTACAAGAAAGCAGTGCTAGACTGCCTGGTATGTCATCTGAGGCAGTGGGAAAGTAAACCAACATCATCACCTCTATTTAAATAGCGTTATTGCAACATCTGAAAATAGGAAGCGCTAGGAAGATTGCCTGTGTCTTTAGCTCAAGCTTTGATCATGCAAATGCTGATGTTCAAGGTTAACTTTATGCCTGTGAGCAGTAACTGGGTTGTGTGGATGTGATGAAAGCACATTCCGAAGTGCCCCACAGGCAGCTGCAGGAGCAGCATACGTAGCTTCAGCCAGCAGGCTGATGCCAAGAGAGTGCAAAGCACACGTTAAAATGAATAGTTCATCCAAGTATCATTATAAATGGAAGTGCTCATTGATGTGACCTGCTGGGAAAATCAGAAGGGAAACGGTGAGAATTGCTGCCATGCCATTACTGTGGAGGGATATTTAGAGATGTAATGAGGCCAAATTTTCTGTTTCCAAGAAACAGAATAGTGCAATGTACAGAAATAAATAACCCCTGGAGTAGTGAGTGCTTCATCTTTGCAGTTCTGGACAGAAAGCAAGTTATCAAATATGTTTGTCTGTCAGGAAACTTCCACCTACTAAAAGAACGATTGATTGAATTTGGCTACTAAAAATTAACAACAGTCAGCCATGAAAAAATCTACAGCCTATGTGCACTCAGCAACAAGGACATCAAGGCAAAACACTCATGACTTTTTTTTTTAATAGCCAAAGCATCTGTGATTAAATCACCTTGTCAGAGAAGATTTCATACATGCATTTGAGCTATAAATGTGGATTTAACTCCCATCTTGCAGACTACATACTATATGGCATTCAATTTGCAGATTTCTATGAACCTCCTGTGAGAAAGTGGCTATATAGGGATGTCTAGATTGAGCTGAACATCTAGTTCAACAAATCCAGTTCATTTAGTGCAGTCAATGGAGATCTGAGGAAGGATTCAGACGGCCACACATAGGCACCTAGTGCCACTAGTGCCCTGAGATATCCCTCCAGCCAGCAGCAGCTATTCTAGAGGGCACAAGACTCTTGTAGATTCTGTGTCATAACTGCCAGCCCTGCAGGTCTTGGTTACCCTAAAGCATCTCAAGGGCACTGGGCACTGATCTGAGGGCAACCCATTCCACTGGCAATAATGGGAGCTCAGACTTACATGCAAACACAAATATTCAGATGTGTAATGTGTGAGAGGAGTCCCACCTTATGAATCCATGAGACCCCCAGTAACAGTGCAATGGCTCCTAARCACTTCTGATTTCAGCTATTACTTCTTGCACTGAAACTCCAGGTTCAGTCGCACCTGCCCGGTTCACAGAGGTGACCTCCATACGCGCATTAAGCAGAAATGACCCAATCAATCAAGCCTGTATCAACAGCAAATCAGGACGTATTGGTATTATGACCGGCACATGAAGCCACACTGAAACATCTGCAAGCCCAAGACAGTCACACCTGTCTGACCTGCAGAGATTCATGATCAGTAGAAGTTCCAATCAGATATAGAGAGTGAACCGAGGGAAAAATCTATCCAGGTAGTCAACTCCTGTTCACCAAGTTTTGAACTGAACAACTTAACACTGAATATCTTTCCCACAGACAAACAGGCCATACACAGGATCACTTACCCTTACTATAGGCATGGAGATTGCCTTGAGAAAAGGCCTGTGTTGCTTCTAGGTTAGAAATGAACACAGTACAAAGAATCTGGGTGAAAAAGAAAGTCTTCTAGCCACAGATGAGAGCACCTTTTCCAGTACAGTAGCACAGATAAATCCTCCATAAATGAAACCTAGAAAGCTCATATTTTGTTTGAATAAAGCTCCAAGAAAAGAGGAATAATTTAAAAATGAAATCATTCAGAGTCTGCAAGGTCCACTATCTCACAATAGTTACAAACCCTTGTTTAGAGACACGTGCACTTGTGCCACGTTCACAAAGGCGGATCTGTCTGGGGACAACAACGAAACAAAATATGATGGAAATAAAAGCATTGTAATGAATGGTCAGCTTCAAGGTGGCAGAAACACTGCACAAAGATAGCATCAAGCCTTCAAACTCTTTCTTAACAAAATGATGGGGAATAATTTTCTGAAAAATGAACTTGACAGTTTTTAATGTTTGAAATGAAGTTTTACAGTCTTTTACTTTTTTGTGCATGAGTATTTCAAATTAAAGTTAAATGTAATACCTATAACATAGTGATAAAATTAAGTTACATATTTAATTGGTTCTCCAAAGAAATATTTCAAATTTTCATTTCAACAAGAAACTCACATTTTCGGATGCTACTTTTTCCCAATTTATGTGGTTTCGTCACCACTATACAAACCCATAAGCATATATCCATATACTCCCCCCAGTACACACACACACACACACACACACACACTTACTTACTTTGTAGATATGTACTTTTCATAGCTGGAAACAGAACCGGATCCATAACATTGAAGCAGTATTCAATGGTCTGAAGTAACCCTTATATACACGTATTGTTTTTGTCACAGAGGGAGCACTTTTGCATCTTAATCTCATTAATTTAGGCTTGAATGACAAAGATCATGCAGCAAACACACAGCTATCAGCTACTATCTTTCAATATACACTTAAAAATGTAACCTGCAGAAACATGGGAGTACACATGCTCTCTCTCCCTCTCCTAAGTTGCTTTTACTGCTGTCTAGCATACTTGTGAACTTATTCCACAGCAGTTGAGCATAAGGCTATCTATAGTTGGTTTACATGAGACCTCTAGGCAAGATGATGTCTTTGGTAGCTCAACATTGATAGCCATATTAAGAAGTTATCTGAAGTGTGACAGTGACCAGAGAGGAAGTTTGATTCATGCTTCAGAATGGCATGAGATTTCATAAATCCTTCTCTCAAATGAACCTTGCTTTGGCCAGTTGTGACTGACCAATAAACCCCTACAATGGAAGAAAGCTCAGAGGAGACAGACTGAGGTGCTGTGCCCATGAAGCTCAGGGAATAATGTAGGGTGTGACTGACCACAGCTGTTGCAAAGAACCTGACTTTATTTCAACACAAAGAAGACCGGAGGATGGCCTTTGTTTTAGATACACAGCTATCAACAGTTGAGTGGATCAACTGGTGGTGTAAATATTTCTCCCTGAGTTCATTAAAAGAGTGTGAATGTCTCCAAGAGTTAGCCAGACCAGCCTATGCTGGGGAGTGTATACATGGCTCAGCCCAACAGAGACTATAAAACCTAAACAACTAACAGAAGAGTTTTGAAGAGTGCAAGGGGCTTGAGCTGGCTTCAACTCACATATTCCTTCCCAGTGACTGGGGATACCCAGTGTCCTGATGGTGAGCATATTACAGAGACCAGTAATGAGGATCACATTGGTATTGTGGTTGAACTGTGTATTGCAACTGTCATGTTTTCCGAAGTGCAACTTACATTTGTATTGTCTTTTCAGTATATTTTGTATCACTCTTCTAAATCAGAACATCAAATATCTTCAGAAAAGTAAATTTGTCATTAAACTTCATACTCTCCACATGTGGAATATCTAAAAGAACCTGGTCAGAAGGTATTGAACTCTGACACCAATGCCTGTCCAGGAGAAATAGTGCAAACTTATGTCAGATGTGTTGGATGAGATTTGGTGTGGGGCCTATAAGAGTGTACTGGTTTTGGCTGGCATAGAGTTAAATTTCTTCACAGCAGCTAGTATGGGGCTATGTTTTGGATTTGTGCTGAAAACAGTGTTGATAACACAGGGATGTTTTCGTTACTGCTGAGCAGTGCTCACACAGAGCCAAGGCCTTTTCTGCTCCTCACCCCACCCCACCAGCGAGCAGGCTGGGGGGGCACAAGGAGTTGGGAGGGGACACGGCTGGGACAGCTGACCCCAACTGACCAAAGGGATATCCCACACCATATGGCTTCATGCTCAGCATATAGAGCTGGGGGAAGAAGAAGGAAGGGGGTATGTTTGGAGTGATGGTGTTTTGTCTTCCCAAGTAATGGATGCGTGATGGAGCCCTGCTTTCCTGGGGATGGCTGAACACCTGCCTGCCGATGGGAAATAGTGAATGAATTCCTTATTTTGCTTTGCTGGTGTGTGCGGCTTTTGCTTTACTTATTAAACTGTCTTTATCTCAACCCACAAGTTTTCTCACTTTTACTCTTCCGATTTTCTCCCCATCCCACTGGGGGGGAGTAAGCGAGTGGCTGTGTGGTGCTTAGCTGCCT
This sequence comes from Oceanodroma leucorhoa, assembly GCA_030449065.1. Classification (NCBI taxonomy): domain Eukaryota; kingdom Metazoa; phylum Chordata; class Aves; order Procellariiformes; genus Oceanodroma; species Oceanodroma leucorhoa. Next base: position 8,614,778 of record JASVER010000021.1, read on the forward strand.
ACCAGGGTTATACAAAGACAAAGAGGTTCAACAAAGAATAAGAAAAGAAGATCATTTTTCATACCTTCCCAGTTTTGTGCTGTTGTAAGTGCTGGAGAAGCCTCTAGTATAAGAAACTGTCCCAGCAACAGGGAAAATTATGGCAATCTCTAAGTGATGTCAGGTTAGTTGGAGACTTGATGAGCATCTTTGAGGAGTTGTGTGTTGGAATCCATCCCTGGATACATTCCTTCCACACCCACCATGTTCCTTAAACCAGAGCTTCCCCAGAGACTTGAGAAAACAACATCAGAGTAGTATAAGCCAGAATTTGTACAGGTGGAATCCTGCACCACTCAGAATCAGGAGGTTTACACCATTTCTGTGAGACAACGGTCTTTCACCGTACTACAAAGTGACCAGAATGAGGGCAAGGAACCAACCGCCACTTCAGGAGGATCCAGTCACCAGGGGGAACAAATCATTTTTCCTTTCAGTGCATCCTAGGACTTCATGAAATGAAATGCATGACATCTAATCTACTGTCTCTCCCTTGTTAGGTTGTCTGAATAGCCTTAAACAACATAAATGCAAATTACTACCTTCAAAGTGACTGAAGGGTAAGAAAGAGAAGGAAAATAGAGAATGTAATTCTTATACTGATACAATCAACACAGTAGCACTGGCCATCCGCCTTCTGGTTTATTTTTTGGACAAAATTCCTGTTTTCAGATGAATCATCTTTCGACAAGGTCTTAAAGATTGTGTGGCCAAACATGTCAATGGATCAAAAAGTGAGATCAAAAGATTTTTGTGGAGATCAAAATTGAGTAGTATCAGATGTAAGCCAAGACTTGTAGTCTCTAGTGGAAGCATATAAGATGGGAAAGTCAAAGGATGTGAAGGGAAGCATGACAAAACCCACGGAATATCAGTGTGAACTGAGGACCCACTTCCTCTAGGTTCCTATAAAAATTCAAGCTATAACTCAGTGCATATATCATACAGATATATAGAATTACAGTCATCTGGTCATCCTGGATATTACTGTAATTCTAGCCAAACCACATCAGGAGATTACAACATCAGAAACATCTTCAGCTGAGTCACTGTAGAAAGATCCTACCATTTAAACTAATTCCTCTTATATATGAAAGCAAAGTAATAATTAAATAAAATTATTCTTCAGGTCCACAAATACAAATACACATTCCCATCAAGCTCAAAAGCTGCACCCAAGCAATCATGTATTGCTTGGTTTAAATCACTTCAAACTGAATTTACAATGTCATTCACTCAGCAATTCAGTGAAATTACACATACATGAAATTCTCAAAAGCATTTTATGCCATCTGTTTGGGATACTTAGTGTGAAGATATTTGGGGGGGTGAAGTTAGTAATTATAGGGGGAGGAAATTAACATATTAGACTAATTAACAGCATCTTCTGGAAAAGAGACAGGAAAGATAACCAATTACAAAACTTTAATGTTTACTGTTCTCCCAGCTATAAATAAAGATTGTTCAATATGGCTCTCCTTAGGGTCTTTTTGTTGATTTTTTTCCCCTTCTAAAATATGGTATCTGCACTGTGTCAAAGAACGTGAGCCAGAGAAAAGACTCAGACATTGCAGACTCTATGGTTGGGTTCTGTACATCCATGCTGCTGAATGGAGCACACCAATGTTTCAATGTGATACATCCTTATTGTTATGAGGGTTCAAAATGAAGGAAGCACACAGCTCACCTAATTTTGGACATCAAAAAATTACAGTAGACTTAGTCACAGGAGCTTGTTATCCTTGGATCTCTTTAAACAAAAAACCATTCCATTTCTGCTCCATTTTAGATCCTAGTTTAGGATGAAATCATGCTTTGGACTTTAACTGTACCAAGTAGAACTTTACTATGAAGAGGAGATCACTATATTGCAGACTTCCATTTTTAATGAGAAGACTCATAGCTGAATAGTCCAGACCATTTTAAAGATCCTGCAATTGTCATGGAAGACAAAAAGAACATGCAGTGCTTAGAAGCACCATGTTGATGACCCACCACATCATTGAGAAAAGTACATTGGCCCATGCTAAGCAAAAAAGTGAACTTTTGTCCGTAGTATGTCCCAAAGTTCACTTCATGCTTATGCCTGAGTCTGGGCTTACGTCCAACCGGTCTGAACATAGAATCATAGAATCATTAAGGTTGGGAAAAACCTCTAAGATCATCAAGTCCAACCGTCAACATGAAGCAGCTTTGGGTTTTACTATATGTATAAGCCCATGCTCAAAGCAGAGTACAGGTTCACAGGATTTTGAAGCATGCTGCAGAAAGGGCTATGGTCACAAGCATCATGGGAAGGTATGTTCTAGAAAAGCTGCATGTTGGATTGTTTCTATAGAACAATCAAGTTTCATTAATTTCAGAGCAGTGCTTTACCTTTTTGATCAGTGATACCTTACAATGAAAGTACAATAGAAGAGAGGCTTCTGTGACTTCTCTCTTCCCTTTTCATATTAAAATGCTATTATACTAGTTGCACTCAGACTGAGAACATACCCTGTGTTCATGCATGATGGAAATAGCCCAGAAAATTATATTTCGTCAACAATCGAGAAGTAAATTGTTTGCCAACTTCTAAGATAGCTCGGTGTGAAATTTGGTTTTTTTTCAATAGAAGCTCTGGACAAGGAAAAATACATTATGAATTAATGGCAAGTTTTACAATAATATTTACAAAAATATTCAAAAGGCAAAGAAAACCTGAAAGAAAGGTCCAAAATTATGGAAGGTTTCACAGAACCTCATCTATCTTTCCTTTGTTTCCTGCTACAGAATGGAATAGATGGTCATTAAAATTTATACAAGCAAATATACCACGAGGCAGAGTTGCTCCCTGGAACGCAATGGCAGAAGATGCAGCGCTCAGGCTACATTCATAATACAGGTCAACACACCCATTTATATGCAAATTAAGAGGCAGTTAAGGCAACACAACTTTCAGACTTCAGCTTGATCAGCTTATCTTAGATCAGCTTATTGTCCTTAAGGAATTGATAGTCAGAGTAAACCACAATTGTTCTCATATATTATATGGAAAGATTTTTTCTTCCTTGAGCCTCATTTCCTTTGTCATTTCTCAGGGCTGAAGAACTGGCTGAATGATAATATCTACATTATTACAAGATGTTTTAAAATCTCCGTGAAGATTTACCAGGGGGAAAGAGAAGTGAAGGGGAAAGAAACAAACTTTTTTCCCCTAGTAGCACCACTCATTGCAGCAGAGCCCCCTCCTTTAGTCACTCCACAGAGGAGTGGCTATGAGTGTGCCTCTCCCTCTTCTGAAGCAAAGCTGGATCCAGTTTCACATCTAYTACAGTATCATTTTTGTACTGGTGCATTTTAGCCAAGAATCAGTGCTTTGCCCTGCTTTCAAAAACTGGTATGAGGAAAGCAAAGGCACCATATCGCCCTCACTCCTTCCCACTGTCTGCCCTTAGTGTTCTAGAGAGTATGTGATACTCCCTTTACGCCACTGCCAGTGCCCCTAAGTGCCCCTGCCCTACCCTGCCCTTCTGTCCTTACCGAAAACATTAACAGTCAGGCTTTGGAGACTTGATGGTGGGATCAGGAAACAGAAATGGTAAAGTTTTGAGGTTAAACATATGTACTGTGTTCTGATTTGAAGGACTGATGTTTTTCATGGTAAATACTCCATTGATCTGACAGAAATGGTCCAAGGTTCATCCCTAGCTTATATGAGATGTCAGTCTGGTCAGAGCACCCCAGTTTCTCCAGTGAATGCCACACAAGGGCTGGATTTTACTAGCACATCCACCTGTCTCTGCCTGCCCAACCTGGATGTCCCATGCTGCACTTGGAGAATTGTGGACAGCCCTTGGCAATGAGTCTGGACCGGTCTGGATACAGACACTTTAACTGTACTGACCTTCAACTATCATATCAGTCAGTGAGTATAGTCAGTTTAACAGATTAAATTACGAAAAAGGGCTGTCATTATTAGCTCTTTCTAGGTGTGTAAAATTCAAAGTTTTCTTTCTTTACAGTCACACCACTGTACATTGTTGCCAATGAAAACCCAAGGTTGGAGGCACTATGTTTATCTCAGCAGGAAAAGATGTTCCTGGAGCAAGGACACTTTGAAAACAGATCCTACAGTAACAAGAAGCCAACAAGAAATGGAGAAATAAATACCTGTGACATTGGTGCGGGCTGACAAAGCTTCACAGTACTTTTCCAGCAGAACAGACAAGGGCAGATTTACAGAAGATTCACAGTGAAGAACTATCTGGATGAACAGACAGAAACAAAACAAAACAAATAGTAAAGCAGTAGCACAGGATAGATTTTCTCATTTATTAGTACAACAATCCCCAGCACTTTTATAGCAGTTCCCATTCATAATTGGTTCAGGTACAGATATCCCTCATGACAGAGAAGATTTACGGTTATACTTGCTTCGCTCCATGACATGAGGTGGCACTCATCTGACTAAATGTAGGCATCTACAAATGAACCACCTATCCTGGACCTCTTCTTGTGGGAGCTAGTCAATAGTATTAACAAACCTCAGGACACAATTTATCTCACCTAAAAGAAGATGCCTAAAATAGAGAAGATGAATCACATCCCATTAAAGATCATGTGTGGAATTTTTTCAACTAACCTGTAATGGTTACATGGCTGCTAAAGATCCTTACGCATTCAAGAGAGATGGCAATTGGCAAAGGGCAATTCAGAAGGCTGGAGGAAAGTGCTTCCATTGACTGTGTAGGAAAAGTAGGCATCTCTGTAAGGTGATCCTTGGCTCTTATTAGCCAGTAAAAAAGACAAGTTTCTGACCCTCAGAATACAGAGTCCTGAGCCCTCCACTGAGGACAAATGCTAGTGAGAAAAAGAACAGTAGTATCAACATGGGCACTTCAAGAAAGCTGCAGGTTCAGTACAGGACAATAGTACATCCCCAAGTAAATTTTAGGAAATCTATATTTGGAGTTGAATCCAAAGAATACATTGTCATTTTCACACTCATAAATGAAATTACTGAAGTGACCACTGCAGACAGAGGAGACAAGCCCACAGAACTGTACATCTCAATGYACAGCTGAGTTGGGATACTGCTTGGAGCAAGAGAAGCTCTTGAAAAGCCATTTAAGAAAGGCAGAACTAAACGTGGTGAGAAAATTCAGGAGTGACACATCAGTGACAGAAACTTCCACTTTCAAACTATGAAACAAAATCTTCCTGACTATTTCTGAGGGGATATAAAGCCATGGCAACACACAAAATGCCTTTGCTTTTCTATTTACACAGAATGGCTCTAACATAATACAGACAGCTTTTACTCAGGGAAACGACCATACTCCTTGAATGTCGAACTGAAATTACATTTCAGTGCTTTAAGATGCATTAAGTGATTGCAGAACCCTTTTTATGTCACTGAATTCCTTGTCACTTAATAAGAAGTGGAGTAAATGATCATGACAATAGAATTCATCAGCAATGTTGGTCTCTAAAGAACAACTGTTCTTTGTACAATACTATTTCTATCTATTTCTCACTTTGCTGTTATTTTACAAAATAGGAAGTCTTGAAATACAAACAAAAAGCCTTTCTCAGACTTCATTCTTTTCAAATAAACACCATGAAGCTGCCATTTCTCCTCCAGGGAAACTCGAACTCCTGCCTCCTGTGGCAAAGCCTTCCAGGGTACTGACCATGCATGGTCAGGTCAAGGAGATAGAGAAAGGCAATGGCTCTGTTCTGCAGCCAGGGCAGATGCCATCTTACAAAGCACAGAACTCCAGTCGAGCCTGCCAGAAAGCAGACTCTGTAGTGGTCATGTCTCATGTCAGACCCAGTCACGTGAGTTGACATAGCAGAGGCATTTCTTCCCTTCCATCCCTCCGCCCCTCTGCTACCTCACAGGCCAAAGCACTGTCTCACTTCAAAGAAGAAACTTGAGACATCTCCATGTACTGTAAATACACAGGATATTCAGCTGTCCACTTCGTAAGATGATGGGAAAGAACAGACAGAGGTCAAGCTTAGCACAGCATGTGTAGGAACAAGAAAGGTTAAATGTCACATTTGCTTTAGGGTCAACTTAGGTTCATTTGGCTAGAGAGAAAAGCGCCTTCCACATACTATGTTACTTTTGCTTTCATTTTCTCTCCACTAACCACAGTGAAGAGGTTTCTTGTGTGTGATACTTTTTAAAAATTGCATTTAAAGCAGACAAATCCAAAAAGCTTAAAAAAACCTCTTAAAAATAATAAAGAACAGCAAAAAAAATAAACATTTAAGTAATGTATAATTTTAAAGATAAATAATTGGGCCTGTGACTGTGTATATATTTTGAAATATTAGTTGCTTTGAGTAACTAATGCACTACTTGACTCAAACATTTCTCTTAAGACAGCTACTATTCCATCACCTCTTCCCACCAAATCAGTTCTAGGTTGTCTTGCACATTTATCTGAAACATGCACAGAAATGTCTATCTTATTTTCTTTGAGCCACTGTGGACATTTATGAGCAAATAAAAATAATGCACTGAGCCAGAGATTAAGGTGAAAAGGAGTCCTTTACTTTCTGAAGCAGGGGCACCAACGAATAGTCTGCAGGCCAGTTCTGACTCTTCAGAACAATATATGGAGCCTTTGGTCAACTTCCTGTTCACATATGAGAGGACTTTCAGAAAAGGAGTGGATGAACTGTTCTAGTGCGTCACTGTCTGCAGCTCTCATGGGCATTTCATTAGACCTTTCCCCTTGACCATGGTCACTGCTCTTCATTAATCCATGAAAGTTCTTCATCTCTGTCAGAGGGCATACAACTGCGAGACACAATCAGAGGAATTCACCATAAGATCACCTCTAGATATGGGAAGGGCAGATGAAAAAGGCAACAACCTCAGAGAGAGTAACATACTGCTACGTTACGTTGTTAGAAGTTGCAAGAGTAGTGTGTGCTCCTCTGCAAATGCAAGGGCTCCAATCTTGCAAACATTTATTTATACAGAATTTGTTCTTTGTCACACAAGTACTCTCATAAATTACTAACATGAAGTCATAAACCACATATGCAACATTATATGATATATGCAACATGCCTCAATGGATCCATATGGAGAGCTCTGGGCATAGACAAATATCTGACCCATCATAGTGCTGCTTCCTCTCAGTTCCTACTAGAATTTGTGGTTATTTCTTGCAGATTAGAGAGGACTTGTAACTTAATTTTAAAAACAATTAACATAGAGTCCTAGTTTGAAAGATTATTGTGTCCCATTAAGTAGTGATATATATATCTATAAAACAAATGAATACTGGTACTGCAATTCACTTGCATTGGAGAGGTTATTTTCTTCTCTCAAACATGTAAGAAATGGATACAGTAATATAAACAAGCTCCCAAAGCTGTGAATAGGATCCAAAACTGTCAATRTGGGCATGGGGCTACCACAGAGATACAATGGACAGCATCTTGTAAGTTTAAATATCTAGCAATAAGTAGCAGCAGAGCAGATGAAGTCAGCATGACTGAAAATTGAAAGAAAGAGTTGAAGTGGAAAAGGATGACACATGACAGTGCACCATTTGTTGCCAAGATGGAGGACGTAAGCTCAGAGGCAGCGAATGCTGCCAAACATGGACACATGCATAGGCTCCGCTGTCCCATTCTCACATAAGAATTCCCAGATACCATATTCCAGTTGTCTAATGAAAGCCAGCTTTTTAGAAAAAGCTGTTATGCCTCCCTGTAAAACATCTGCTGGTGGCATGCTGAACAAAAGCAGAGGTGCTGACATCTGAGACACAGTCTCAAAGTAACAGAGCAAAAATTCTCCCTGTCAAAAAAATGTAGCATCTAGTACTTACGAGGTCCTAGAGAAATCCATCCCGTGGAACTATAACAGCATCTCATCAGAAAGCCACTTGCAGAAAAGCAGTGGGATTTATCTCAAATAGCTCAGACTTCAAAATAAAGAGAGCAACAGCTGAGCTGATCACTTCAGGATTCCTTTGCAAATCAGGAAGTGAAGTAGAAATTTTTCAGGTGCAGTTCATCTGCCATATTTTAAATCTTTAAGTTGAAATGAATCAATCCCTGACCTCCACTGACCGCATTAGCTGGGTCTCACCCACTATAAGGACAAAGTAACTTAGATGAATCCTTCCTAAATTTTCTTTAGACACTATATAAAAAAGGAGAGGTAAAAACATTCTCAGAGATGATGGCTACAGAAGACAGGAACACATCACCATCTTATAAAATTATCTGGAGTACTACTGTTTTCTTTTTTTTTACTGAGCAAGATGAAGTCACCTTCCAACACCAAACAACTTTGCAGTTATCAACCACAAAACGTGCTCAGTCCACAGTTGACAAGAGAAGGATCCATCTCATGTCTCCATTGCCACATAAAAATGAAGTTTCAGGCTAAACCAGCCAGCTGTGCTCCTTATAAAGTCAAAGCACTTTCCCCTCCTGAATAGACATCTATGGTAACGGCATGGATCATGTTAGGAGGATGCTTATCCCTACCCTTCATTTCTGTGAAGCAGCACTGCTCTTAAGACTCCTACTGCACCTCCTCCCAGGGGTTTCTGTAAAACATCTGGGAGTGCTGAGGCCTTAAATTCTGCCTCGTTTCAACATCAACAGTGCAGTGAAATTGCCTTCAGCACACAGAAAGGTGCTACTTCATAGTTTTGCCCCAGAACAGAAAAAAAAAAAAAAAGAAAAAGAAAAAGAAAAGGAAAACCTGTATTTGATTTTTAGTTCTGTCGTGGTTTAAGCCCAGCTGGCAACTAAGCACCACACAGCCGCTCACTCACTCTCCCCCGGGCGGGACGGGGGAGAGAATCGGAAGGGTRAAAGTGAGAAAACTCGTGGGTTGAGATGAAGACAGTGTAATAGGGAAAGCAAAAGCCGCGCACGCAAGCAAAGCAAAACAAGGAATTCCTTCACTGCTTCCCATGGGCAGGCAGGTGTTCAGCCATCTCCAGGACAGCAGGGCTCCATCACGCGTAACGGTTACTTGGGAAGACAAGCGCCATCACTCCGAATGTCCCCCACTTCCTTCTTCTTCCTCCAGCTTTATATGCTGAGCATGACATCATATGGTATGGAATACCCCATTGGCCAGCTGGCCTAGCTGTCCTGGCTATGCTCCCTYCCAGCTTCTTGTGCACCTCACAGAGCATGTGAAGCTGAAAAGTCCTTGAGACGTAGACTACCTAGCAACAACTAAAAACATTAGTGTGTTATCAACATTCTTCTTATACTAAATCCAAAACATAGCACTATACCAACTACTAGAAAAAAAATTAATTCTATCCCAGCCAAAACCAGGACAGTTCTTCAATTAGACAATTCGAATAAATTAATTTGAGAAATACTCCTGCCTCTAAGGTAACCTTATTAAGTTAAGCTCTCCAAATGCACCATTTCTACAATGAGATCTGTTCACCTGAATATTTGGGAAGGACTGTCTCAGAGTAGCAGTCCAATTAAATGCAAAAGCTGTTAGTCTGTGTCCACAAAAGCTCAGTTTAGGGAAAGACATGCATCTAACTTCGCCAYGAAAATATAATTAGTGAAAGAGCTTGATGCAGCAAAATCAAAGCAAATGCCACACTTCCCTGACAAAACCCATACTCTGAATACAGCTAGGGAGTTTCCAGGGCAGGTGGGCATCTGGCAAGTTTTGCAGGGGTTCCCACCATCGCCAGTACTTGTGTGTGAAAACAGATGCTTTGGGAAAAACACCAGGTATTCATCGGAATGCACTTACAACAAATGCCAACATTCATCTGAGAAGCTCTTTAACAAGAGATTGGCAATACATGGGAGAGAGTGACGAGAGCCAGAATATTTGCTGACTACTAATCACCTGAAGGAATATGCACAACCAGGAGAGTGAAGAATGCTACTTAGAGAGGAAAACAGACAGCAGCCTAGGAGAGGAGGGGAAGGCAGTCTTTTCTGTCGCTAGGATGGATTTATATTCCCTCTTGCGTGCTTACTTCATACACAAGTTGTATGTAAAAGAGATGCTTATTAAAAGACAGTGCTAAGAGAGCCAGCATGGTGGAAATACTTCGCTTGTTGAAGAACCAAAAAAGGTCAGTCCTCTGCTTCAAGACATCTTTGGCCTTTCTCAACTCAGTAACTTAATTTTGCTAGTGCATCAGCATTTGGCATTATACAATTGTTTGGCTCTGCTTCACCAGAAAAATAATTTCCATTTGTGACAGAAGGTCTAAATACAAGTTTTCACAGGAACCTGCAACCTGAAACCTGAGCCAGCTAAGGTTACAGTAAAAGGAAAGACTGCTAGCACAGTTCAAGAAAAACAGTCGTCTTTTTGAGTCATCCTTCAGATCTTTCAACTCCCTGTCATTACTTGTCTCTAAGTTAATCCAAGCGGCTAGATAAAACAGTGCTACTAGCTACTGAACCCCAACTGATCCAGGAGATATTGCTCTATGATCTCAGAGGCCAGCATGTATTCTGCAGCTCTTCCAGGAAGTCTGGAGAAAGAGAACATAAGTCTGCATGGAATGGGAAGAAGGACCTCAGTTCAATAAAGCAACTAAACTCAAGCTCCGTTCTAAGCATGAAATTAAATTCATCTTTATTCCGAAATAAATTAAAAAAACTCAAGCATCTGCTACATTGAACCCACCACTGAACTTCACTGTTGTCTTTGAAACTTAGAGATCTGCCTTCATTAAGCATTTGCCTATGTGCTCTGCTGAATAAGGGTGTAGAGGGGAGGTTCTTCATCCACTGAAAACCATGCATGTGCTAAGTGCTTTTCTGAGTCACAGCATACAAAGCAAAACTGTTTAAGGCCACCCATGAGCTGGACTTGTCCAACCAAGTCTCCATGCCCTCCCAAAGCAACATGAGATACTAAAAAGGAGCAAAATAGCATTTGAATCACAAGCTACAGCTGTCTTCAAATAAAATTGTTTAATGGAAAGACTTTTCAATTTCTTACCCTTGAAGAGTTTTGTTCTTCGTTCCCCATATCTGTGGATATCATATTCAGAATCTGGAAGGAGAGCAAGCCCTTCACAGCACTCCTGCCTTCCCGTCTGCCCTTTTCCTAGGTCTTCACASCAAATCCATGACTGATTCTTCCCCACTCTTTCCACCTAATTTACATTACTATGAATTCCCTCAGCAGCTCAAATGTGATTCACCTCACTCACCTACTTCAGAAGGCATTGCTTAGGCTCCCTAGTACTCAGTGGAAGAAGGAAGCAATATCAAGGAACAATCCATCACTTCTGCTTTGAACATAGAATCATAGAATCACAGACTCATAGAAKCATTAAGGTTGGAAAAGACTTCTAAGATSATCAAGTCCAACCGTCAACCCAAYACCACCATGCCCACTAAACCATGTCCCAAAGTGCCACATCTACATGTTTTTTGAATGCCTCCAGKGATGGTGACTCCACCACTTCCCTGGGCAGCCTGTTCCAAYGCTTGACAACCCTTTYGGTGAAGAAATTTTTCCTMATGTCCAATCTAAACCYMCCCTGGCGCAACTTGAGGCCATTTCCTCTTGTCCTATCACTTGGACAGACCGACACCCGCCTCGCTACAGCCTCCTTTCAGGTAGTTGYAGAGAGCGATAAGGTCTCCCCTCAGCCTCCTCTTYKCCAGACTAAACAMTMCCAGYTCCCTCAGCYGCTCCTCATAAGACCTGTTCTCCAGACCCTTCACCAGCCTCGTYGCCCTTCTCTGGACAYKCTCYAGCACCTCAATGTCCTTCTTGTAGTGARGGGCCCAAAACTRAACACAGTATTCRAGGTGYGGCCTCACCAGTGCCGAGTACAGGGGCACGATCMCCTCCCTGCTCCTGCTGGCCACACTATTCCTGACACAGGCCAGGATGCCGTTGGCCTTCTTGGCCACCTGGGCACACTGCCGGCTCATGGTCAGCYGGCTGYSAACYRGYACCCCCAGGTCCTTTTCCKCCGGGCAGCTTTCCAGCCACTCTTCCCCAAGCCTGTAGTGTTGCMTGGGGTTGTTGTGAACATGTACCTTAGGATGAGGTAACTTATGCACTGGAGACAAAACACACAGGGAATCCAGAGTAGCTCAAGTTTAAAAGTCACATTTACCCAAATTAATGCCAGTACCTCAGCTACCTCTCCCAGGCAAACTTATCTACCTTAAAGTCTCTGCAAAGATCATTCACCCATCCATTGTTATCACACTCCCACTACACTTCAAGGCCTCCCTTCACCGGCTCCCCCAGTTCTAGCTCATCAAATGTGAACTCCTCATCTTTGTTTTTCAGGTCTCTGCCAGCATGCTCCCACCTTAAAAATGTAAAAACCCATCTCCCATTCTGGATCAAAACTTTAATCAGCTAGTGATATCTGCTCTCACTGTCCATGGAAAGTCWACAATGGTATCTCTATATTCCCCATAAAATGTTCCTTTGACCCAAGACTTCATGATAGTTCATTGCTGATGACCAGTGTCACCTCACTGGCTCATTCTTAATTCTCTTTCTCTCCATCCATCGMTTCTTCCTTAAACTGCTAACTGTTGGGCTGGAGTCCACCTTTAGTATTTGAAAAGCACATATCACAGTGAAATTGAACTCCAAAGTGGAACAAGAGAAGGTCTAACAAGTTGACAGCAAAAGAGGCAGGCATCATTCACAAGTTGCAGCAAGGGAAAATCTCACAGGACATGAAGAAAAAATTCTGCACCATGACAACGGCTGAGCATTGGAAAAGAGGTTCAGAGATGCTGCGGAATCTCCAACTTTGCAGATTTTCACAACTGCACTGGATGAGGCCCTGAGCAACATTATCTGGTTTTGGAATTAGCCCTGCTTTGAGAAGGAGGCTGGATAAGAGAACTCTAGCAGTCCCTTCCAGAATAAATTATTTTTTCATTCCTTGATTCTAGGACATATAGCCCCTATGGTAAAAAGAATAATAGATAACAGTTACTCCCAAGCCTTTTCTATTGGCAATGCTGTAATTAGCTTACAGACTTGTCTCTTGAACAATAACCAGCAAACTAGAGGCTTTGAGGTTTTTTTCACTCATGTTTCTAATATTTTGGACTCTGTTCACATAATCATAATTAAAATATTATGCCAAATACTATGAAAAGGTTTTTTTAAATTATTTTAATGTTCAAAAATAGAATTTTCTTTTAAACTTTTTTTCTGGCCAAAAAAAAGAAATACTGAAAGTCTGACAAGACTTGAAAATATTCATGAAGAGACACTTGTTTTGAGAAAGTAGGGCTTTGTTACACCTGGGAAGGTCTCTCACGTTCAAGATGGACTAAATAGCGGATCTCCCAGMAGTTAGGACATGAGGCAGGATGAGGAAAGATCCTCACTCCATCTGATTTGGAGCTTGCCTAGTCAAAATCCTGTCATGCGCTCTGAGACATCATTCTTGTCAGCCAGAGGGATAACCCTGGCCACCTTCTCTGCTTTGAAAGAGTCAATCAACAACAGAAGGAGCAGACTGGTCCCTGGCCAATCTCGCCCCCAAAACAAGGGAACAGCAGGAGCACAGCGCTCCTCTGAGTAGCCCTGGGGACTGGAACTGAGAAGGCAGAAAGGTTACGCCTGTGATGGCCACCCCACAAAGCACAGCCACTGGTGCTGGCTCACGGGCCATCTCTCCGCTTCTGCTGGCCTGAGCCTCCTGAAACCCAAGCTACGTCTGGGCTGTGGGAGTCTGCTACTGCCACTCAAAGGGAATCGATACTTTAGCCCGTTCACTGAGACGCCTGCTAGCAGAGCCTGGCTGGCAGCCCCGCAGGCAACCTGTTCGGAATTATCAGCGCACTTCCTTTTATTCGCTTTCGGCTTCTTTCCTCCTTCCTCCCAGAACCTCCTTTCCACTGGAAAAGCCACCCGTGCTAGAGGACAGCACTCCCAAAACTAAGTCAGCGCAGAGATAACAGCACTGAGAAAGCCTCCCATGTCCCAGGAACCTGGGTAACAGCTAGAGAGATTATCCCATAGCCCCCAGAGGAAGGTGGCTGCCTTCCAGTTCTCTGGCACTTCAGCTGCTATTACCAGGGCAAGGGTTTAGCATTGCAGTGAGGACAGCTAATGTATTTTAATCTCCATCTGCATTGCTCACTATTTACTTTCCCGGCACACACAACCCAGAGTGGATAGTTATTCAGCCAGGGTTACGCAAAAGTTTATAGACCTTTAATTAGTTTAATTTTCTTACAGCTCTGTTGAAGAAGTACTTTTCAGCTCTTGAAATACCAAATGGATTTTCTTTCTTATTTAGTGAAAACAAGCCGCGTTTCTGTACAAACACATGCCGTTTAATTGATCATTCCCAGAGAAGGACTGCTTCCAAGTTCTCCACCCATTTAGCTCCACAATAGAGCTGTCAATCTGGGGAACAAGACGTGCACGGGCAGGAGCAGCACGCTCCCAGCACCTGACTCTCAACGTGGGCTCTCTTGCACAGCAATGAGGTACCGTGAGCCAGAGGTCAGGACAGGGTGTCAAAACCCACCTCTGTGAACTGGCTTTCTCAGAACGCCACTGTCCCTGCCACAGCACTTCCCAAATGGCACAGCCTTTGTCAAGATCATGCAGAGCCGGCAGAAATTCTGCTCGTGAGAGCCAATCCAAATGACCCCAGACCCAGAGAACTGATCAGTGCTTAGGAAAGCATGACATGCTATATGCCAGAGAGCACTGCAGGAAGCACCTAACCATTATCCCCACACTGGCACCAGGAAACGGAAATGAAATTTTCATACATTTGGACATGAYTGATGAAATTCAAGCAGTCATTCACCTGAAGGACAGTACTTGTTAGCTGACTGATCGCAATGGTAAATKACTAGTTTCTATTTGTCTTCTCTTGTAATAAGGGCCATAGCAAAATTTATCCATCTCTTCAGAGAAAAAAAATAAAACGCATAAGGCTCTTTACCCAACACTCGCCATCTCAAATCAAAATTAGTTATTTTCAAAGCTATTAAGATAAAAAAAAAAGGATTAGCAGTAAAATAAAGTAATTCTGTATAAAGAAATAGCTTGATAAAGCAAACCAGCAGGAMGTGTTTAGTTGTCAAGGCTGGTTGTTATGAATATGAAGATAAGGAGGCAAAGACAATGTTTATGCAGGGCTTTGATGCATACCATTGCATATCTACAGGAGGCAAGGAGGTGCCATGTGGCTCGCTGGACAGCTCCAGCTTTACATCCAAGAATTAATGTTTGCACTTTCATAGAATCATAGAATCGTTTAGGTTGGAAAGGACTTTAAGGGAGAACAGACTACRTTTGGGATTAAAACTGGTGTAGGTTAAAAGAAAGAAGGATGTGTACATGATCAAGATTTGATCTATCTGTTTCAATTTACAGACAGAGTGGAAAAGTAAATTCCTGCAGAAATGTCATTTACTGGATAAAATTTTAATCTAAAGTAAACTATCTTTTCCCCAAAGCCTCCTTCTTGGGTTTTCAGTGCTGCAAACCTGAAAGTGACATACACTAAAAAGGATCAAAATCAGCAGTGTGTGTAGCCTGTTTTTACTACCCACATTTYCTCACCTCCCCCCCTCCCCAAAAAATAAAACCTGCAGAATTATTAAAAAAATCTAGAAATGTGCAAATGTTTGTTCTAATATAATATTTTTCAAATATTTGGTTTACTAATATATAGGGCAAAATGAAAATAAAAAGAAAACAGAAACATACTTCCTTAAAAAGTTGATATTATCCACTACCCTGTTTTTCTCATTGTGAATCCTCTCAGATCATCACAGCACGAGCAGGATCCCACAGTAATCTCTAACACAAAGAAAGCTTATAGCTGAATTCATAGCAATGAAGAGTTTGCCTTAGAGGAAAATGCCTCCTTCAGGCACTGATTGACAGCCCTGAGCAATRGGAGTACAGCATACTCCATCTAAGCTAATAAATCAAACAGTGCAAAGGTCTGTTTTAACTACTTAATCATTTATACTGTTAAATTTTTAGAATGGTTCCTGGCCACATTTTTGCCCCAAGCAATCTAGCGGTATCTCGAACAGTTCCCAGGAATGATCTGGGAGTTAGGCTGCACCACAAACCATTCTCAATGGGCAGTTTGCACACAGTCTCCCCATTTTAGAAGCTGAAGAAGCTTAATAGCATGGGCACAAGCCACTCGCTGGCATTTGGCTTGAAGGCTGAAGAGCTGTCCTAGCAATCTTAACGTACTAGTAGAGATATAACCTGTGAGACTGAAACTAAACAAGTATGCACCTGATGATAGAGCACACTCTGCAATGAGACCCTGCACTGTCTTCCTCCACCAGCTTCAGCAGAGGCACGCGAGAAGCAGGGCAGGCTCAACTGCACTCTGGTTTGCCATATGAAGGTCACAGAGTTTAGAGGACTTAATCATTATTTCTCATCTGCTCTTGACAGAATAATAATATGTAAGCAGATGCCTTATATGAACAAAAGCTAAAGGCTGCTTTCTTTCTAGCTAAGGGCAGCTATGAATATCACTGAAATGTTTCATGGCAAAACTACCAGTCAGCCAACATCAGCCGTTCTTCCTTGCATACAACTACCTCCTTCAAATATCCAGTAATTACAACAAGATGGCTACAGATTTAAACCCTGCCAAAGTACTACACCAGGAAAGGCTTCTCATGATGAGATGTTTATACCGCATTAATTCACAGTAGGACTGAATTTTGGCAGTCTCAGACCAGGAATATTATTTAACTTGTCACCACTGGCTGATATACTCAAACTGCTCTGGCCGTTTTAACAGCTTCAGGACAGCATATGAATTATAGCAAGCTTTGCTTTTGTTTTTGATGAATAATCCCCCCTCCTCCAAATTAAGTGAACTCAGCAAGGACTCTATATCAAAACGTCAAAAGATTAATTTGCCTTTGTTTTATGATTTGTTTGTTTGTTTTTCACATTCAAGTAAATGCATTTTCCACTGTATCATATATACAGAAACCCTTTAAGAGAACATAAATCTCAGAGCCTGCTGTGCAAGTCTTCACCCTTTTGCTGACCAGCCCTGTGAAATCTGACAGGTCATTTGCACCAGCATTTTCATATGGCAGGTCTAATTCTGTACTAGAAAGCTGCCTCATTTCATAAGTGTTGCAAAATTGCAGCCCCCATAAAACACAATTGCTCAGCTGCTGTGAAAACTTAAGCTTCCTTAATCGCATAAGGGCCTGGTCCCACAAGAAGCTATGCCTTTTCTCAAATCCACAAATGTGAATAGAGCCATTGACTTGGAGTCAACTTTCAAGTGTTTTCAAGTTAAACAGGTACTTAAGAGCTTTGGATTTGAGCCAAAGTTTTAAAACATTTCTCTTAAGCTTTTTGGTGCAAAGCTTCGTCCAGCTATAAAGCAGAGATACAGATTTACCAACAACATTTGCGGATGAAAACACAACCCAAAAGAACAGTAAAAGCTCTGCTTTTGCTACAGCCAGAGCACCAAGAGCTGTTCTATACATAAAGCTGAAGATCGTCTTCCAACACATTATTTCCACATACCACACAGGCGTACACATGAGTCTGTATCAGACACAAGTATGCTACATCCAAACAAGCTGCTCCATATAGGCACACTCGGAATACACTCCAAGTACACATTTCTCTCAGACTAAACGCATTTTATGGAAACTTGACATTTTGATTCTTAATCTGTGCTACTTTTTTTCTTTCTTCCTTTCAAGGCAGCTGTTTTGTTTTTAAAGCAGCAACCCAACTACCAAAATTTACAGGGGAACTGGAAAATTGTCCATAGATTACATCTACACGGGAAGCACATGACATTTTTTGATTCATTGAAACAGAATTAGTCTGGCAGCTCTCAGTACCTGGGTACTTTTGATAACCTCAGTGGCAAGAAGCCCCCCTCTCTAAACATAAACTGAAATATTTTTATGGACCAAAAGAAATCATTAAGGGAAAACACAGCCTGGAAGAGAAGAGGGACTAAGAAACAAAGATTAGGAAGAACTGGTTTGGGATTGAAAACAGCAAGTGTGTAGACCCATGCCACTCTGATCCTATGTACACTGATTTCTGACTGGGGAAAACAGATATTGGCAGAGTTGAGAAAATATTCTCTGTCTTCTAAGAAAGCTACCGCAAAGGTTTTAAGATTAAATTGTTGCTTGCCTTTGGAGCCTGTKGCTTTTCCTGACCTGGCTTCCCTCTCTCTTTCTTTGTAAATTAGATAGCGAGGAAAAAAATAAAAATAAAAAAGAGAGAACATAAGGAAACAGAACAGATTTTCTTTCTTTATCTAAGGAAATGTTAAAGATGGGCCAATTACACTACAGTCCAGAAGGATCACTGACACTTTTTTAATGCTGTGGGAACAGCCTTTACAAATTCTGTGCAAGATCAATGCACCTCCTGCTTAATCTCTCACATTTGCTTTGCAAGTATCACTTACCACACTTAAAACCATCACTTAAAACAAATGAGCCACCAAACAAGTCAGTCTGACTTGGGAGTGTGGGCTGAGAAAGCTGTTTTAAGTCCAGTCTGACACAGGCCAATCTTATCTCCACCTCATCCCAGCATCACCCAGAGGGAAGCTTGTGATGAAGAAGGACCACGAGGAAAAGCCTCTCTTACATTTCACTGAAGAGAAACTCGGAGCAAATACTTGGGTGGAGGCACGGTGAAAGAGCGACGGATGCCGAGCACGTGCTGCAAGGAGAGGGACCAGGGCGAGAGGCTGGGGACAACGGGCACCAGACATGGCCACCCACTGCCCCACTGAACTGGGAGGTGGCAGGAAAACCCCCTTCCTCTGGGGCAGGATGCTGCGACCCCAGTGGGGTCCCTGTGCTGGACCTTTTCTGGCAAGGCAAGGGGACGGGGAGGCGGCTGCTTCACAGAGAAGGGGAGACCAAGGGCCATGGTTCAACCCAGGGGCTCTGAGGGGACCCAGAGGTGAGTGGCCATGGGGTCTCTCAGTGCCTGGGGACAGACAGCATCTGTGAGGGAGCGGGTAACGGTCCCCGGCCGGGGTCTCTCAG